>CM070099.1:18384029-18422871 GCA_036178185.1 Liparis tanakae | reverse complement strand
CAATAATCAATACCGTAAATTTGACATTAATAACTTTTAAAAAATACAATCCGTCACTGTTAAATGTACGGACTACTGTGCTGACCACTGAGCTATAACGTTTTATGAAAGTAACAGCCAGCCTTGTAATTTTCACATTTATTGTTTGCACAAAATACAGTTCATAACTTTTAATTGCACTAAACATTGTACTGATAACGGAAATATACCGAAATATGAACAACATTTAATACCGTAGTTTTTGCATTTATTACTCTTTAAAAATACATTTTGTTACTGTTAAATGTACGGACTATTTTGCTGCAAATGGAAATATAACGTATTAGGAATGTACCAGTCCTGTATTGTTTAGCATTTATTATTTGCACTGCAAAAATTAAAATCTAAGTAAGATAAAATATCTTAAATTAAAGCAATCTATGCTTGTTTTTTGACTGACAATATATTTCTTCATACAAGGCAGTTTTCATGTTGGACCATTTCACTTGTTTTAAGTGTTTTAGTCCTTACTTATCTTAATAAGGTATTAAAACGTGGTGTTTGTGAGATTGTGGCAGCTGTCCCCAGTTTGGCCTCGGCTGCTGGCTGGTTGACAATCAGTCAGCTGCTCTCACTGATTGGCAATCAGTCAGGAGCCGATGCTGCTGGTATAAAAGGGGCAGAGCTGGAGGGAGAGGAGAGTGAGCAGACGTGTCTGCTCTGTGTAAAATAAAAGGAGGTTTTCCAACGAAACAGCTCTGATCATGGCTGATCCTTGGTGCTGGTGGGGGAAACCCATGGGTAGCGGTGTGAGTCCAGCTACACTGGAGCCCTAAGTGGGGTCCCCTAGAACCCAGCGCCTGGAAGGGATGCAGCCAGAAGAGGAGCTGATGAGCAGCTTGGGTCAGATACTGGTCTGGATTGAAGAGATGGTGATGGTACAGGCGGAGGAGAACCGCCTGTATCTGGCCATTTTCATTATCTGCTATTTTTTAATAGTATCTACAGTTCTCAACTGTGAATTTTACTGTTTCAAAAATGTATACCGTAATGTCTTATACGTTCTCACTATTTTTTACGGTGAAGTTCTGGCAACCACAGCTGCCAGTAATTTACCGTATATTTCACCTTTTTTTTTTTAGTGTAGACGGTGCACATGATGGGAGGAGGAGCTCTTGTCTTCGTCAGCTTGCGAAGGAGAGGTGCCTCTGGGCTATCTTCTGCAGTAATGTGGTGTGGGCTGTCCAGGAGAGGTCCTCACTGATTTCCACCCCAGAAGCCTGGTCCTGCTCACTCTCTCGATGATAGCACCGTGGGTGTTCAGTGTGATCTCTCCGGAAGTCAATAACAACCTCCTTGGTCTTGCTGTTGTTTAGAAAGAGGTTGTTGTCTCCGCACCATGTGGTTAGAAGGCTGACCTCCTTCCTCCTTCCTGACGGTCTTATTATCCTTGGTGATAAGACCGACCAGAGTGGTGTCGTCTGCAAACTTGACCATGTGATTGGTGCTTTAGATGGTTTTACAGATCTGGGTCAACAAGTTGAACAGCAGTGGACTCAGCACACGGCCCTGAGGGGCGCCTGTGGTCAGTGTGATGCTCGAGGTGTTGTTGTCGACCCGTACTGCTTGTGACCTCTCACTCAGGAAGTTCAGCAGCCAGTTACACAACGAGGTGTTGAGCCCCAGCTGTTCAAGTTTGCAGACAAGTTGTTGTGGGATGATGGCGTTGAACGCTGAACTAAAGTCAATGAACAGCATTAAGATAAGATAAGATAGTCCTTTATTAGTCCCTCAGTGGGGAAATTACAGGATCACAGTAGAATTGCTCACAAGTGAATAAAAACGAATAATAAAATAGAAACAAGTAATATAAATAATATAAATAAGCATTAAGAAAACAGTAGAATATTAATGTACAGACTGAATAGAAAAGTCTATATAAAGAAAAAGTACTTAAACATATTGCACATGATATTGCACCAGGTAAGTGATAAAGTACTGAAGTGACCAAGTTCAGATCAGATGTTCGGTTGTCAAGTCAAGTGGCCACTGGGAGCTCAGCTGGTTGTGTTACCTGACCGCAGCGGGAAGAAAGGACATGCGTTTCCTCTCCCTCAGACACTGAGGATGAATCAGCCGGTGACTGAAGGAGCTGTGCAGCACTACCAGAGTGTCCTGCATGGGGTGGGAGGCGTGGCTCATCATGGACGACAGCTTCGTCATCATCCTCCTGTCCCCCACCACCTCCACGGTATCCAGAGGACGCCCCAACACGCTGCTCGCCTCCTTTATCAGCTTGTCCAGTCTCCTCCTGTCAGCTGCAGTGATGCTGCTGCACCAGAAGACCACTCCATAAAAGATGGCTGACGCCACCACAGAGTGGAAGAAGGTCTTCAGGACTACTCCCTGCACCCCGAAAGACCTCAGTCTCCTCAGCTGAAAGAGTCTGCTCTGTCCCTTTTTATAAAGTGCATGTACATGGTCAGACCAGTCCAGTTTTTTGTTCAAGTGAACACCCAGGTATTTATAAGATTTAACAATCTCAATGTCTAGTCCCCGGATGCTCACCGGTATCGGAGGAGGACATTTACCCCGGCGGAAGTCCACAACCAGCTCCTTGGTTTTACTGGAGTTAATCTGGAGGCGGTTCCGCTGGCACCATCCTAAAAAGTCCTGGTTAAGTTCTCTGTATTCCATGTCATCATCGGCGGAAATGAGGAGAACTTTTGCAGGTGGCAGTTAGCAGAGTTGTAGTTGAAGCATTCTCACTTGAGTCCATAGTGTCCAGGTGTTTGAGGGCTGGATGGAGAGCAGATCAGATTGCATCCTCAATGGACCGTTTGGGATGCTATGCAAACTGAAAATGATCCAGGTTGTGTGCGTGTGCGTGTGTTTGTGGGGATTTGATGTGTGTCATGAATAGCCGTTCAAAGCACTTCATTATTATGAGGGTAAGTGCCACTGGACGATAGTCAATGAAGCAGGACGGTGTGGGTTTCTTTGGCACAGGTTTATGGCGGTGGCCTTGAAGCACGATGGAACGGCAGCTTGTCTCAGAGAAGTGTTGAAGACATCCGTGAAGACATCCATAAGCTCCTCTGCGCAGTCCTTCAACACACGACCAGGGATGTTGTCTGGGCCTGTTGCCTTGTGGATGTTGAGATTGTTCTCTTCATGCTGCCAGCAGACATGCACAGCACCTGATCGTGGGGAGGGGTGGAGTGTTACATGGACATGTGTCTTGTAACTTGAATACCAAGATGACTACCACCAAATATTATGCAATGTTGTAGTTTCGTACTGGGACATATGTAATCATTCTATTAATATTTCTGTTATTTTGTCTCTAATTGCTTCAGGTTTGTTTTAGTATTCAAAGCAAGCAACATATATGTCATGAGCATATAGATAATATTAACATTATAACAAACATGACTGCGTAGTATCCCAATAATAATCTGCTGCTGGGATGAGTTGTAGCGCACACAGTTATATGGCACATTATGTCACGGGAGTATTAGGGTGGACCCAAATGCATGACACAGGAGACCGAAATGTAAAATAATTAACTTTACTCTAAGTACAGGCAGGAACAAAACAGACGGGAACAGATAAATACACTTCGTAACGCTGGAGAGCACTAAGACAATCTGGCAGAGGACAAGGGCAAGTGAGGCTAATGAGGGAATGGGCATATGTATGTATATGTATGTGTATATGTATGTATATATATATATATATATATATATATATATATGTATCTATGTATGTATATGGGTATGTATATATATATATATATATATATATATATATATATATGTATATATATGTATATATATGTATGTGTATATGTATGTATGTGTGTATGTGTATGTATGTATGTATGTATATATATGTATGTGTATATGTATGTATGTATGTGTATATATATATATATATATATATATATGTGCGTGTTGTTTTGTTATATTGTGTTTGATGTTGGTTGTTTTTGTCATTTGTTATTTTATTTAGTAGTGTTAAATATTGATAGGGCAAGTCTAGACATCCTGATCCACACTCCATACCAGTTGGTGGCGGTAATGCACCAAACAGTTGTTTGCCAACCGCCAATAAACCTCAAAGAAGAAGAAGAAGAAGAAGAAGAAGAAGAAGAAGAAGAAGAAGAAGAAGAAGAAGAAGAAGAAGAAGAAGAAGAAAGAGGGAATGAGCAACAGGTGAGATGGGCATGAAGACCAGGTGAAGGTAATGGGACTAACGAGGGACTGATCAGAGGCAGGTGAAGGGAGTTGGACTGACGGGATGGAAGCAGGACCTGGAATGACGTGAGAGTTACTGAGACAGGATGAAAACAACTAATACAAGAAGGAAGATGTGGAGCTAAACTGTTACACATTATTCCGATTTCATTACTCATGTGGGAACTAACTAGTTTGATGCATATTTTCTTCCTTTCATTAAAGTTGTCCATTGTTTGTAATTTTAGGGCATCTGTTCCGAATTTCACCACTTCACTTGCAGTTATAAAGATGATCCCCCATGCATAAAATACGAATATATAATAAAAAAACATGTACTTTTCTAGGGTATGGTCAAGAAATCTGACAGCTTGCGTCGTTTAACAAAACTACAAGTCCCATTAGCAGCCTGAGCGAGGCATCACCGGAAGTTGGTCATTTTGGTATAAATACATTTCCGTGTCCTCCGGGGGTCCTTTCCTGTCAACGGCCTTTCGGAAGATGGCGGTGCAAATCTCCAAGAAGAGGAAGGTTAGCGCTATTTTATCCCCATTTTACTCTTACAGACAAACATTTGACATACAAATGGCTTCATATATGTCAGGATGCGGCCGTGATGTGTTCGTCCCGGCGTCAGTCGAACTTGTAAACGGATTCTCCGGGCAGGATTAATCCAGATGGCGCCGACGCCGCCGTCCTCATTTGGCTCGCTAGCATGGCTCTCCATCGGGCCGGGTACGAGTTACAGCCCGCTACCCGGAGACACGAGTCGCGTACCTCACGTAAAAACACTCCTGGGTTGTGTATTTATCACTGATTTTATCAGACTTTCAACCACTCTGAAATATCTCTGCGCGAGTCCACTTGAGGGTAGTTTGTTTTATAATGTGCAGTAGCTAGCTAGAAGATTAGCTTCATAGCCAAATGAACGGCGATCGAAATAAAGTTGACGAACTTTACATTAAATACACCGGTATCAAGTTTAGAAAACCACACGTAATGCATACAATAAAGCTTTCTACTTGCAATGGAAACGTGTATTGGCTACAAAGGGTGGTGAACGTTAGTTAATATTGAATGTTTGTTCACGAGTGTCGGCAACGTCGTATTTGGCTAAAACTGTTAGGAGTTGCCTTAGAGTACTGCAACACGTACAAGTCATGATGTTTTAGTTGTCATTTTAAATAAACTCGTTAAAATGGCAAAACTTGACATACGATAATCCTGTTTCCGGGCCTCTTTCTGTGATACTCGCAGCTCATGTATTTGTTTTAATTCATTATTTTAAATATGGGATCTGTGCTCAGTGGAGTGTCCCTGAAGTTTTTACTGCGTTCACTGGATCTAACTTTATACTAACTCACTAGAAGCATCAATAGTGTGGTTGGTTTCCATTCATTAAGAGTAATTAATCAAACACCTTTGTATAGTTCCTTGTCTGAGGACAGCAAACCATGGGACTTAATGCTGTGAATGGGTCAGGAACTATTGTTACTGTAGTACAATATTACAACACCTGCAGTTTGTATTGAGAAATGATGCCGCTGCAAATGTTTCCAAATCTTAAATGGCCTCCCTTCAGTGATGAGACGATGACGAGACGGAAATTGGACTCCGGTTCTGGGGGGTTACTGGTTCAGGGCCACGTTCTGTGGTTCTGCTCCAGTTCCTCAGATCACGGGGTCCTCTTCACATGAAGATACCGAGGCATTTGTCTGAGAAGGGTCAAAGTGTCAGGACAAACGTGTGTATAAAATAACATGCATGGGACCTAATGCTGTGAATGTCTGTCAAGTCCCATTTTTCGCTCAGTCGACTTTACAGCTTTACTCCTCTCTCCTCAGTTCGTCGCAGACGGTATCTTCAAAGCCGAGCTGAACGAGTTTCTGACCCGTGAGCTTGCGGAGGATGGCTACTCTGGTGTGGAGGTGCGTGTGACCCCAACCAGGACTGAGATCATCATCCTGGCGACGAGGTGAGTGTCCAGCCCTTTTCATTTGTGCGATAAACATAAACGTATACATAATTTGCCACCATGACATTTAACACCAGCAAACATATATCACATCAGATAGCAGAGACTATTCTGTTTATTCAGTATCCCTTCAGTGAAGAAACGATGACGAGTCGGAATAGGGCTCTGGTTCTGGGGGGTTTTCTGGTTCAGATTCACGTTCTGTGGTTCTGCTCCAGTTCCTCAGAGCAGGGGGTCCTTTTTAGTTGAAGAAACTGAGGCATTTGTCTGAGAAGGGTTGAAGCTGAATGTAATCTAGATGTTAAAATGATTAGCTACAAATCACCGTGCTGTCCATTTGAACCAAGCTGTGAAGGCTAAACTCTACATGCGTTAGTACCTGAGGTGGTTGTACACATTTTTCAAGGACCGTATTCTGTAAAATTTGATTTTAATATTTGCCCTAATGCATTTTAGTCCAGCTTCCATTGTAGCATGTAATAAAACTAAACCCAGGACATGTGTTTAACTCTTAAGGACCCAGAATGTTCTGGGAGAGAAGGGCCGTCGGATCAGAGAGCTGACCGCTGTGGTCCAGAAGCGGTTTGGTTTCCCTGAGGGCAACGTGGAGGTAAGAATATACAAATATGAAGTAAAGTGCTCACTAAAATACACGAATGCAGAACAGTTGTAATGCCCCTAGTTTAGACTAATGTATTGTGGTTTAATACGTACATGGATATCAATAAAACTATTGGTAATTTATTGCATCCAAATCTTATCAAAATGTTCCGGATGACACGGCACTGTTAAATTGCGACTTTTTTTGCTTTTGCTCATCCAGCTAATCTTGGACAAAAGTTGATAACTACAACACACCGTAATAGATTGTTACTGTAGTAAAATATTACAACCTTCAGTGATGAAACGATGACGAGACGGAAATGGGACTCTGGTTCTGGGGGGTTACTGGTTCAGGGCCACGTTCTGTGGTTCTGCTCCAGTTCCTCAGATCACGGGGTCCTCTTCACATGAAGATACCGAGGCATTTGTCTGAGAAGGGTCAAGGTGTCAGGACAACCACTTGTATAAAATAACATCCCTGGAGTAGTTATCTTTTTTTTATGTGCATTTTAAGTCGAGAAAACATGCATGTATTTGCTTTACAATGCCAACATTCAGGTTGTTTTACCGATTATCCTTTTCATGTCCCCTTTCTAAGCTGTATGCCGAGAAGGTTGCCACCCGTGGTCTTTGTGCCATCGCTCAGGCAGAGTCTCTGCGCTACAAGCTGCTGGGAGGCCTGGCTGTGCGTAGGTAAGCAGTGCTTTCTTGACTTGACATGTTACCCATCAACTCTTCCTTTATCCATAAAGCTGTTTATTTTAAACATGACACAGCCTTTCTTTTAAAACATATCAGCAGTTAAAATGCAAGTAAGTTGCATATAACAAACGTTGGCAAGATTGTGGGGATCTCTTCGCTGCAGGGGTCCGGCTTTAATAATCCTGGACGTGTTGCTTTGCCAGTCTGTCGCGAGATTTTAAAAGTTGCTAAAAGGAGATTTACGAACGAGTCCGTAATTACTGGAAGTTGTTGTGAAAGTGATACTAACCCTGAATAGTGATGTAGACCACACGGCTGACCAAGTCTAATTTGCAACCCTGATAAAAGATGGCGCTTATTTAAATGTGAGAAAGCACTGATGTCCATAAGCAGACCAACTAAGTGTTAGTTTTCATATTAATGGATAATATATTTCGCTCAAAATAAAATTAACTGACAACACACATGTAGGGGGTTAGACCTGCATGTCAGTAGCTGCAAGTATGACATTGTTCTGCATAAACTATCCATTCACAACAAAGTGGTGTTTATGTGGGCACTGTAGGTAGAAAGCAACAGTGTTTGTTGAATCATTGATTTTAATTTCTCTGCCCACTGTAGCGAGTGAGGAGAATCTGCCAGTAGTGAAAAAAGAGCTCACAGACAGACTGGGAGCCTTGATCAATCTAAGTAGATACGGTAAAGTTCAAAATGCATATGCAGCGGGGTATTTGTGATTTTAAACGGTTATCTGTGCAGATTATGCTTCACTTAATGAAACAAATAGATGTGACCCATAGAAAGTGTTGGTTCAGAGTCTGTTCTTGTCCCTTCAATGATGATACGATGACGAGTCGGAACAGGGCTCTGGTTCTGGGGGCTCCTGGCTCAGTTTCACGTTCTGTGGATCTGCTCCAGTCCCTCAGAGCTGGGAGTCTTTCTTGGTTGAAGACATCGAGGCATTTGTCTGAGAAGGGTTGAGGCAACACTCACTTGCTGAATGTAGCATAGTGGTAAAGTCAATTGAGGGAACCAAACTATAATTAAGTATAGATGTTAAATTACACCCAAACTACTGGTGCCTGTATCTACAGCGACCTTGTGATCTTTTTTTCAGGGCATGCTATGGTGTTCTGAGGTTCATCATGGAGAGCGGTGCTAAGGGCTGCGAGGTTGTGGTGTCTGGAAAGCTGAGGGGTCAGAGGGCCAAGTCCATGAAGTTTGTGGATGGCCTGATGATCCACAGTGGAGACCCCGTCAACTACTACGTCGACACAGCCGTCCGCCACGTCCTGCTCAGGCAGGGTGAGTACATCTAGACAGGCAGACGCACGTTTACTTTGATGTTTGACATTTGGAGAGTTGTTAGCAAAATCCTTTGCATGTCTCATGAATTCATTGCTACTGAAATCAAATTATACTTTGAAGGAGGGTGCATTTGTCTTCTGACTACTCATAGCCTTGGTTTGTTTGCTTAAACGTGTTTATTGATGCGCTTCATGGTCTTCCTCAGGTGTGCTGGGCATCAAGGTCAAAATCATGCTGCCCTGGGACCCCAGCGGTAAGATTGGCCCCAAGAAGCCCCTGCCCGACCACGTCAGCATTGTGGAGCCCAAGGAAGAGCAGCTCCCTACCACACCCACATCTGAGCAGAAGGGGGCCAAGCCAGAGGCGCCCCCCATGCCCCAGGGAACTCCTGTACCCACTGCATAAGATGGTAAGAGATGGGCCGTAGCAATAAATATGTTATGGCAGTGGCGTTTAGTATTGCAGTGTAATTGTTTTTATATAATTGCCAACATTAAATGTATGTATTTCTCAGTGTAGAATAACTAGATACATTTAACAGAAATAAACAAATGCTGACAGTTGTAGTAATTGCTAGGATGGATGTTTTTTTTTTTTTTTTCTCAAACTTTCCAATTAACAATTGGAAACGATTACTGCAAAACTGGAACATTGAGTTTGCCACCAAATCACACATGTTCTGTCAGACTGACCAGCGTTCGACTGGTCATCAGAACACAACGGTAACGTGTAGTCTGGTGTTGGCCCTTCAGTGATGATACGATGACGAGACGGAACAGGGCTCTGGTTCTGGGGTTTTCTGGTTCAGATTCACGTTCTGTGGTTCTGCTCCAGTCCCTCAGAGCTGGGAATCCTTGGTTGAAGACATCGAGGCATTTGTCTGAGAAGGGTTGAGGCAGCACACGGTCTAACTCTTTAATACGGGTTGGTCAATAACATGGCCATAAAGACCAAAGTTGAATGTGCTTCAACAGCAACTAAATTACCAATAAGTTCTACCCAAACTACAGATAAACAAGATACGTATCGTAATATACGTTTAACTCTGGTTGTTTTTCTTCTCTTTTAGGGTTTCAAGCGTGCCACCAGATGGAAGCAAGATTCTGATTTTTGTGTACAAAAACAATAAATTCTGGAAAACACACTTCCATGTTGTGGTCAATTTATTTTTGTTCACATGGTTTTTAAAAGTCAGTTGGCTAAACAGCAATGTTTTTTTTTTTGCACGGTATAAATATAATCTCATACTTGGCAGGACGGCACTCTTTCGTAACATAAAATGTCTTTCTGTAAAAATTGACATGTGAAATTGCCTGCTGGTAGTTGTGTGCAGAACATGTTGACAGTTAGTCCTTCACACTCTACAATGAAGAACCTTTTATATTTTGGTTTAACTTGCTTCAAGCATCCATGTACATGCTCTTGATCTTTATTAACCTTCTCACTACACCAAGATGGCATTGTTGTGATGGTACATTCTATTCTACATCATGGATCAGTCACGACCGGTCAAAACGCATAAAGATGAAAACTAAATACATTTCAGTCAGCCGAGGGTGATTTTGCTGTTTAATTGACGTAATGAAACAAACATGACTCAAATAGTCAATGATAACTGATTATACAGAGTGATTCAGCTCTAAAGCGTCAGGTCCGGGTTAGGCCCCGCCCCCTGCCTCCTACCTGTCGAGCAGTTTAAAAAGGAATCTGCTCCCAGTTACCTCGTGCACGGGCCAAGATGAGTCTGCCGGATTACAAATCATCTGAGAAGCAGACTCTGCCTGCAAATCCAGTAAGAAATCCGTAACTTTTAATATGGTGGTTTGGATGTTTAGTCGAGCCGTGAGAGCTGAACACCTGTCGTCAGTCCGACACGGATGTGAGCGTGCACGGGTTGGACCTCACTGAGTTTAGGACTCGTAAAGAGCCCGGTGTACCCTGCGGATTTATTTGCTTTTTGACAATATTCACGTGTGACTCGGTCGTTTCCGGCGGTTTAACGGCCACAGGAATGAATGGGGAAACTGCGGATTTATTCAGCCGAGACGGAAAACAAAGAGCGTCTCGGATTGCAAGATTATTAACGCTTAAATTGTCCCACAGAGGGAACTTTTAGTCCACTTCAAATATTTGACAGTAGAATCGGATAACAATGTTGAGTAAAAAAGATACTTATTACGGGTAGTAGAATTTAAGTAAAGTAATTATAGTTCCACTCAAGTAGTGAGCTAAATGTACTTTTACTTTTCACCTGTGTGAAACTATTTTAAAAGTTCAGCCGAATTTATAAGCTGTTTTGGTACAAATAACTTAAAGGCATTGTTTTTGAAGTTGTTGCATTTATTACACGCTTCTGTATTTCATTTGATCAAATGGATTGTATAAGAATCGTATCGCGCCACAATGAGTGGTTTATTGCATTGTGTTGTCCTCTCCTCAAACTACACTTCAGATATTCATAGTGGTATAATGCTCTTCCAGACTACTTTATGGTTTACATTCCACCTTTTGTCATTCAGCTTTTACGATTCATGTATTGATTTTCCCTCTTTAAAAACGTATGACAAGATAGAGCACTGCAGTCCGGGTTTTTAGTTGGACAAAGTAGATCTTGCTGTGGGTGTGTTCCAGTCGGACAGAGGCACTAAACTCAGTGCTCTTATCGTCCTGCTGACGCCCTTGTCTTGTGTGCTCGTGGTCGTGTGTTAAAGTCACTGAGGTGTTATTTAGCTCTTGAGTGCAGGTATTCATGCGTTTCCCATTTCCATTTCCAATTTCCATTTTGAAATGTCAAAGAGTCTTGAGGTTCTCTTGAGTATCATTGAACCCAGATATATGCACTACATCTTATTAAAATGATTTTGAAGCAACAATGTAAAGTACAAAATCAACTGTGGACTCTCCTGAGAGGCTGGTTATTCCCATCTTATTTAACTTTTGAAATGCATGTGTATCCGTTACATATATACAATTATTTGGAGGTGGTGAGTGAGACCCTCCGGCAGGACATAAATCCTCTTTAGCACTTCTGATAAAGTCTAAACCAGTGGTTCTCCAACTGTGGGCCGCAGGATGAAATGCAGAAAGATCTTTATTGATAACTTCATATATTACTGAAGTTCAAATTACACTTACGTAAAACTAAGTCATTAATACATACATGTTGAAATGCCTGTGCCTTCGTGTACATGTTTATGTTACGCCACTAACAGGTTACACTTGCGCGACAGCCAAGACTCGCTGGTTCATGGGCGTTTTGCAAAAATTAAACATTGAGCATGAATGGAGAGTAGCTTTAGCATGCCCATTTTTAAATGATTTGTAGTGGAAAGCACCCTCATTGCAGCCACTAATACAAATACTGACTATTAGACACACATATCTGCACTAATATTTAGTTTTGCACAGGTTGCACGTTATTGTTTTGTATGTACATGTATGCAGTGTAAAACTCTTTATTGCCAAATATTTGAACTTGTTTTGTTTAGTTGTTTACAGGTTGCACTTATAGTTATTATCTTGTAAACATTTTCAAAACAGGTTAATTGCAGCCACAATAATCTTTTTTTTGCCAGTGTTATCTGCATTGTTCCAACAAAGTGATTGTTCATCTGGTCTACTTGAAAGTGATTCCAATTATCTTGATTCTATTATTTTAAAAAGCACAGATGGAGGAGTCACAAAAAGTAATTTCAATAAAAAGTCAGCATAGACCATTTTGTTGACCCCCCCCCCCCCCCCCACCCACCCCTTCAGCACTCTCCCGTCATGCAGTTAAACGTCGGGGGCCAGCTGTTCAGCACTTCTCTGGGAACGCTCAGGAAGCACCCGAACTCCAAGCTGGCCGAGCTGCTCACCAGACGGACCACCGCGGCGTTCTGCGACGCGCAGGGTCGAGTCTTCATCGACCGGGACGGGGCCCACTTCGGGGCCATCCTCGAGTTCCTGAGGTCGGAGCGGCTGCCCGCGGAGAACATCCAGGAGGTCTGAAGGTTCATTTAAGAGTAACAAACAGACATATATATAATATATATATATATATATATATATATATATATATATATATATATATATATATATATATATATATATATATATATATTTTTTTTTTTTCCTATCTATGTGCAGGTTCACAGGGAAGCGATGTACTACAACATCCAACCACTGATCAAACGCTTGGAGGAAACTCCCCAGCTGTTCGGAGAGCTGGTGGGGAGGCAGCAGTTCCTCTCCAGAGTCCCGCACTACAAAGAAAACATCGAGGTCAGCTGGTGGTCTTTCCGTTTTTCCACCACACACATACACATAAATCAGGTCACATCTAGGTTGAGTCTTTTAACACTTTTTTGTGCTGATGTCTGTAGTTTGAGTTTCTGCAAGTATTTTTCTTCAGGATGAGCGGAAGAGAAAAGAAGTGGAACCTGTACAAGAGAAAGACATCTGAGCTCATGCTCCAGAAGCAACCCCTCTTCTGTTTACAGCTGTCACTAACTTGATGGATTGGGGGGGGGGGGGGTTCTGGGAAAGTGTTCAAGGTCATATTTGCACACATCTGAGATTATTACCTTATGCTGTGTTCACACCAAAGGGGGTTGCGAATATTATCAACACTTTTGGTTTGAACGCAGCATTAGGGTTCACTACAGAGCCTAATTAAAAAGGATTCCCATGTATCTTCGGTTGGTCGGACATCATCTGAATACATTACAGAATCTGGTTGGCGTCTTTGGAAACAGCTGACGAGGTTTTATGTCATCTAGTGAGATAATCGCACCGAATTACCATTCCGATTTTCTTATTTATTCACTCAGTTGGATCCGGTTCCAGTGATTTCTTCTAAATCATGTGAATGCAGCTGATTCCAGCTGTTCGATGCTCTTGCTGTTTGTCTATTTGAAGAACACAGTGATCTCACTCTTGTCCCCAGGTGCTGATTCGTATCGCCAGAGCCGAGGCCATCGCCGCCCGCCACTCCACCATCATGATCTGCGTGCTGCAGACCGAGGAGGACTTGGGTTTCTACGATAACGCCATCAGCAGCCTGGAGGCGGACAAGGAGTCCGTGGTGACATTCGGACCCTGGAAAGCTGCCCTGTCCACCAAGGACCTGCTAGACTGCGTGAAGATGGACATTGAGAGTCAGGGCTACGTGGTGAGAATCGAGCCACACGTGGGGGAGAAGAGCTTCCTGTCCAGGAGCTACGACTACTTCCACAAACTCACCTTCAGCTGGTGGTGATGAGAGGGCGGCTTTTCTCTTCAGAGGCAGGAACTGTAAACACCCTCTCCGACGTAAGAACAGACAGCATTTGGAAAGTTTCTCAGATCTTTTCCTAAATACTTTTAAAAAGTTAATGCAAAAAGAGATGGGTCTTGATTTAGAAAAGATTCAGCAAAGCATGTGTATATAATGTAGTTAAAAGGTAATGTGTTTTCTGACAAAGACCTTTGTCTTATGCTAAGCCTAATTTTAGGTGATTATAAATAGGGATATTGTTTCATATACCGTGTAATGTCAGTGAAATCTGCAGCTAAATTTGAATAAAGGATGACTACTCAACTTTGCAAAAAAAGATTCTGTTCACTCCTCAGGTTTAAAAGGTCCCAGCGAAAAGGGAATGGACATATTAACATGAACAGTAGGACAATAGGAAGCAATCCAAATGAACAAGTACTAGTTTTTAAAGTACTTCAGTAAGTAAAATTGCAGAGCAACATGTGCATTAAGTATCGTGTTAATATGTGTCTATACGGTCAGTTTTATTCTATTAGAATTCATGTCTTGATACGTAAGCTGTCCTGTAATATTGTAGTTGGAGTACTTCATACATTTTTGGTAGTTTAATCTCTAAGGATTTAGAAAGAGATCATATGTTTTGTGCTTGAAATCTTCAATTTGGAAGAGTTACTCGTGGTTTGTGGTTCTTGAAAGTGAAGTGGAAATCCATTTCTCCGAAATGATTCTCAGCAAGTCAGTTCAATGTGAAAGTTATCTCACAGGTCGTCTGCGGTGCCGGGGGAAATTCCCAGCGTTGGGCAATCCACAACTCAGACGATATTGAACAAAATTGGTTGATTAAGCTGAATGCGCACATTAGCAGAAAGTGGTGCACAGGATTTAGGATCAACCACAGAGCAGGGACGGGTCTCTAGCAGGCAACAAAGTATAATGTCAGACCACTTCCTGTGTGATAAGAGTGTGAAACATAGCAGTAAACAGTGAGTGCAAATACAAGCCTGGAGCAGAAGGGTCAGAGAGGACGGCCGTAAAGTGTCCTCCTGTCGGCTCTTCCACCGCTGGGACAGGGATTCACCTCGTGTCTGATGACATGTGAGAACATGCCTCATTCGGCATTTTTCTTGTTGTTGATGGGCTACAACTGAAATATTTTATGTGTAAACATCAGCTGTTCATTAACGGTAGCTTTTGTTTGCTCCTGAATTTTGGTCTTAAGACCAGTAGGAAGATCTCGAGAGCTGCATTTAGAACGCCATCCACTTTGATGAATACGATAATAATGTAATTACACCTTTATGCTTCACACTGCGAGGGTCCGATTAAGAAATCACTGGTTTTCCTTTTGGGCAAATAAGGTTGGAGTCGTGTTTAAGTTCTTAAATTCTCATCGATTTTGTGTAAATTGGAGAAAACTGGATGTTGCAGGATTGTCTTTAGACTTGCCAAAGGTGCGTTGGATGACAATTTTGGCCGGTCAGTCAGTCCACCACTTAGGTCCAATCTGAAATATTTCAACTGGAGGGTTGGCTATTAATAATAGCACAAACATGTGTAATACTTTTAATAGTGTTAACTATAAATCAAATATAAAAGTGTCCTGGCAAAAATGTAGACAGCTCTGTGTCCTGCTCAGTTCTATGGAACAGGAAATGGAATCAGAGCTGCTGTCAAGAAGAGCTTCAGCCAGAAGACGAGCAGAGCGGCTTTAGAGGTGAAGAGCAGCACAGAGACGATCAGAGCGGCTGCATGTCGAGGAGGAAGAGCTGCAGCAGCTGAAGCCTCTGACATGACGTCCAGAGAAAACCTGATGAGAGTCCTCCTGCTCGCCAGTCTGCTTCTAGCAGGTACGCTTTTATTTTCATCCGTTGGTTTTGATTTGGTGGAATAAGTACTTTACTTTAGTAAGAGTACCAATATAAGTATGAAACAATACTCTCTCATGATTATATGTCCAGAAGTGTAATCTGATAAATCCACTGAGTAAAAGTCCCAGTTCTGATCCTCGAAAGGGTGAGACAATATATTTGATTAAAGGGAGAGTAGAGATGAAAAAAATCTGCAATATAAGTTCACTTTGTGGATATTTCGCCTATATTTGCTCTTTTTTAGATATATTGAATCATTTGACCAGATACATTTCATATGGAAATGTCTTTATTTTATGGTATTTGTTCTATTTCATGGTAGCAGATTTAGTTCTATAATGCAAAACTGTATAAGCGGTATGTTCCTATTCACTTGGATTAAATAGAGGCATAGTGAGAGGTCAAAGTCCACTTTCAACTGCATTTAATGACAACGTTCTTCTGCCTCTATCCCAGTGAGATGCTGAAAGCTCTGAAATATGTTATAGGCAGCAACTGGGTTTTTTTGTGAGGGGAGGGGACAAGCTAAACATGCACCTTCATCTGAATGCATTTCCTAATCTTATTTTCTGTCTTCATCTGAAATGGAAACATACAAAGCAGTTATCATTGTCATCATCTTGGGGACCCCTGTGTTTCCAGTAGTGAGGTGCAGTCAGGAGGCAGTGTTGTTGTACAGCAGAATCGGAGGGGAGGCCCTTCTGCAGTGCATCAGCGTGGTCCCCCTCAGCTGCTCCTCCATCACCTGGACCTTCTACCAAGGCGACCCGGGCCGGTACACCGAGGAGGTCAGCGAGGGGCGGGTGAGGGCGGACTCGAACAAGTCTAGCCGCTTGGCCATCGCACCCAACTGCTCGCTCGCGCTGCGCGACCTTGTCGTGGACGACGCGGGCTCCTACGTCTGCATGGAGGGCGGACAGTCCATCACTACCGTCTACGTCTCTGTCCTCGGCGTCGCGTCGCCCTCCGCCGTCACCGAGCTGCAGCCCGGAGGACGCCTGGTCCTGAGTTGCATCCTCTTCACCTACTACGACGCTCTGTTCTGCGTGCGACACTCCAACGAGTTCGACCTCACCTGGGCGGCTGAGGGCGCGGTGCTGCGCAACGACACCAGGTCTCCATTTGTCTGTCCTGTTCCCGGTCAGATACTCACCATGCAGCTTTAGGACTATAGTTTTAGACTATATAGACATCACGGATGGATGGGTGGAACACACTGTTGTTCTGGAAAAGTAGTAGTGAAATAAATAATATAAAATATACAAATATATTACTAGATATCTACTTGAAAAGTTAGGAATGATATTTTCACAATGTCTTTTACTCTCGTGGCAGAAATGGACTTACATGCACATTAATACCTATATTTTATTATCCTTATTCTTAACATTAAAGGGCTATAGTCTTTGTTCCCATAAAAAACCCTGTGGTTCGCCGTCCAAGTCCAATGGTACCTATTAAAGACGCACATCTTTTAAAAATTACGTACAGTTGTTAAGTTTAATTTCTGAAAGGGTTCAGTCATTTCCTAAAACAGCTGATTACTCAGGAATCAGTGCATTTGTTGGGGACTATTTTCAGCAGTGGATTCATCTATATTTATTGCTCTACTGATGATATTGAGTCAACATAAACTACAATGTGTGCACCAGGGCAATGCAGTGGCCCATTCACATGTATTTTTCTTCACACAGGCACAAACTGATTTCCGGCACCAGTTGCAACATCACACTGCTCACAGAACTCAAAAGGGAAGACAACAACAGGAAGTGGAGGTGCCAGGTGAGAAGCCGGAAGAACAGCCAGTTGGTGTTTCTGGACTTCACTTCTCCCTTTGTGTTCCAAAATCCTCTCACCACCCAGAATCCTCCTTCATCCTCCATCGATGGTCCAGTCCAGCTGCCCATCAGCCGCATTGCGCTCTGTGTGGCTCTGCCAGTCATGGTGCTCATAGTGGGATTCTTCACATGGAGAGAGGGCCCTAAGCAGGCCAAAAAATCTGCAACTGGCATCAAGCTGCAGGGAATGAACTGACTGGAGGGGGGCACAAATCTATCAAGGATCCCCAGACTTTGTAAACATGTCATTACGTGTTGTGTTCTGCAATTTGAATTTTACGCCTTCATTTTATACATGAAGCTCAGCTATATAACAGGATAATGCATGGGTTTAAGTATTTTGTGGTGACAAGCTTGATTTATTTAAAGATGCAAGTTGTGTTTTCACTATTTTCAGTCACAAAAAAAAATGTTTTACCAACAAAACCCTAAAACAACTTGAATATTTTATGGCAGCAAGATTTTGATCATACGACTTAAAAGACAACAAAAACAATACGCCTTTAATAGAGCTTTAAAAAGAATTGCTATACTGTTGATCCGACATGTTTTTTGTACACAGAACCTGGAGAGATCTAAACAGAACAGATAAAGCAACTCATCTTTTCTTCCAATGATTATTTAATTAGCAGAAAGCAGTGCTTGTTGCTGAAATAAGTGCAGTTGGGTTATTTGTAACAGAAATATAACTAGTTGTTACTTTTCTGTTTTGCATCTTTGTAAAGAGATTCACTTTGGGTTTTGACAGTTGGACAGACAGAACAAAACCTCGGAAGAAGTCACAAGGAGCCATTTGTTGGTCATTTTCCAAAATGAATACATAATGGTTTAGTTGGGAAAATAATGATCATTTTGATCAATAAGGAAATTCACTAGTAAAAGCTCAAACTAAATCTAAATAAAGCTAAATAAGCTTTTAAATAATAAAAATCAGTTTATGCTAAATGTAAAGGTTAACACTGTTTTCAAGTGCAGGTGTTGTTTTCAAGTGAAGCAGAACAGTGTAAGATTGTCTGAACACCAGCAACTATATTAAAAAGTTACTGTGATCTGCCTGCAAACCATATTTATGGGGTAGGTTAACATTGTTTGTATCTATGTATTCTATCTTAAATATAAAAAAACATTAACAACATGTCTCTATGTTCATTGAAAGTAGTTACTGTAATTGTTGCTCCTGTGCATATTGGCTTCAAATAAATAAAGAGATTTCGATGTAAAAATATATATTTTTAATTCCTGCAATATGAACGACGAAACAAATGTATCTATATAAATAAATACCTGGGTTCACAGTTATGACATGTTCTAAAAAGTCAATTCAGCGAGTAAATAGGAACAAGAATATTTACCAAATGTCTTTTCCCTTTCTTGCCGTAGCTACGGGAAGCATAAAGGGACAAATGTATGTCGCTAACTGAATGCCGATCATAACACTCGGCTAGTCATCTTTCCCTCAACATGGCTGCGCATTTGAAAAGGAGAGTTTATGAGGAATTCTCTCAAGTTGTCCAGGTAAGCGTGTGACAGCCCCGTCGTTGCCCCTCGCTGTAAACTCATTATAACTCCTCGACGTGAACGTTAAAGGTTGCACTACGGAGCTAGCTAGCCTGTTAGCTAGTGCTAAATGGCTAACCAACGTTAACCCGACCACAACAACAGCTGCTCACAGTCACAACGCAACGCAGCTCATCTCTGTGATATTTATACACACTAAATCCAGCATATATGAAACTATAGTATTAGTTGTTGACTGTCGGAGTAGCGTGGGTAGCTGACTGTCGTTCATTTGACTCCAGTAGTCTGAACACCAATGATCTAGCCTCAACAACCACAGTTAGTTAACTTTTAAGATGTTTAAGAATCACTATATAACATTTTTTTATGTAGCGAGTAACCTCAATAGTGACAGTCGCTGGTTTCATGTGACACAGCCTGTATTGACAGACGCCAATCTCCCATGTAGCGTTGAGCCTGTAAAAGTGAAGTGTTTGTTCATAGACTCTGTCAAAGGTGGAAGAAGTAACGTAAAAACAAATGCCACGCTGTTAAAAATACTTAAAAGTAAGTCTATAAAGGTAGAACAGAACATGGTGACCATTGGTAGAGAAACATCCCTGTGTTTACATGTGTCTTGTGTATTATTGAATAATAAGGCAGCTTGAAGGTGTGTCTGAACAGCTTCAAACCTCTTGAACAAGCACAATCACTTTGTTTTTTGGGGACAGATTCCACAAGAAGAAGCTCCAGCCAAGAAGCTGCGTTTATCCAAACCCAGCAAGTCTGCGGCTCTACATATTGACCTCTGCAAGGCCACCAACTCCACCGATGCCCTGCAGTACCTGCTGCAGTTTGCACGCAAGCCCGTTGAGGTGGACAGCGTGGAGGGTGTGATCAGGATCCTGTTGGAGCACTACTACAAGGTATGAGCTGTGGGGTACTAACCAGGAACATAATCCATTGCTTATTGAGAGAGTTATAAATGTGAAGACAACCTTTTGCGAGGTTGTAATAAAAAATCTCTGCTGCACTCATGGATAGCCTGCGGCTTTCTGCGCAATATACAACGTATTAATGTTTAAGTTCACTTGGTTCAGTCTAACTAAGCTAATCTGCACACACACAAAACACATCTGATGCTGATGTCCTCCCACAGGAGCAGGATAACTCGGTGAGGCTGAAGATCGCCTCTCTACTGGGCCTGCTGTCGAAAACGCAGGGCTTCAGCCCTGACTGCATCGTGGACGACGCCATTAACACGCTCAACAATGAGAGTAAGATCCTTCACACACACAGTCCACAGCGTATTTATAGAAAATTATTCCTGTATTTGTTTGTACTCTGGGAACAAACTCCCCTTGAAATAAATTGATTTAAAAAAAAAAAAACGAGCACTGCCTACGAAATGTTTGTAAAGACATAATAGCAGCGTTATTGCACCGAGCATTGTTTTCACAGAACAATTGATGATGTAGAAAGAATTAATGAATGTCTGGCTGAAGAGATTTGAAACAGTGTGCCTATTTTTAGATCATTTTAATTAAAGATGATATTTATAAATGTATTGAGAGTATTGCTTTTAAAAGAGTTTGCGCATCGAAGACCTCCCGAGAGCAGTGAAATTGCGACTAGATCTGCATAATCGAAACAAAGCACCTTAACATAAAGGGAAATTGTATTTAAATAGATTTTCCACTCACCCAAAAGATAACTGTGAGTAGCTAACAAAGTATTTGTGTTTGCTCCGTTTTGTTTCTCTCTGTCTGCAGAGTCCCATCAGGTCCTCGCCCAGCTGCTGGACACTCTGCTGGTCATTGGCACGCAACTACCTGAGAGTCCTACAGTCAGACAGAGGCTCATAGAGATGGCCTGCAAGGTGATGCGAGCAGACATTTTATAGACAGTACCTCACCTTTAGGTGTTCGTCATAGAGTCCACAGATTATTGACTGTCCAAACAAATACAATATTATAAATACAAATCTCCTCTGTGTATTTCTCTCCCCTCTTTCCTCCTCTCAGCACCTGTCTGATACGTATTTCGGGGTGAGGAACAAGTGTCTGAAGCTCCTTGGATGTCTCGGCACGGTGGACGCTCCGCTGACCAAAGACAACGAGGGACTTGCCACGCCGTTAGGTTTGTGCCGTTACTCTGTACGTCTCCATTGCTGAACTGTGACAGACTTTCCTCACTTAAAGGTTTAATGGGCCTCAATCACAAAGAGTGCTTGAACCTTGCAGAAATCTGCTATTCATGAATCTTTTTAGAACAGAACAGAAGTGATTACGGTTCAGCTGTAAAATGTATCTCATATTAATTTGGCATTCAGTAGAAAAAGGCTTTAACATACAACAGCATTTAAACTTTTTAATTAAACCTACTTCATTTAAATTTACACTTAAACTAATTATTCATTAATTATTATATAATACCTTAAAAACTAAGTGTCCCAGTCCTATTAGCTTACAAGGGAGTATATGAGTTTTGGTTTGTCATTGTTTTTCTTGACTTGTCTATAACGACCGGCTCATCTCACCAATTTCTAGCGCCACGAAATTGCATTCAAGCGTAAAATATGTTAGCTATTTATTTTTTGCTTTTTTGACCATACTTCCCCACCTTCTTCATGAGATAAGATGAGCCTTCGTTTAGTTGTCATCATACTCTCCAATGCAAACACTTTTCCTAATGTAGAGAAATGAAGGCCTGTGTGAATTCTGATTCACAAATATTTGCATGGTGGTAAGATTAGGATTGGCCTGTGTTAACGGAATATCGGACCAAAAAAACATGTATTCTGTCCCGACAGTTTTCTTTTTCTTCACTTTTCATGAATCTAAGTTGACAGTAAAATATTTGAAGGCCTTGAAAACTCAAATTGACTAATCTGTGGATCATGTTGATGATCTGTTGTCATGGTTCTTATGATACATTTACTCTGCAATCCAGGAGGAGTGTGGGACGTCCAGACTATCATCAGCGACTACTTCGGGGACCAGGACCCCAGAGTTCGCACTGCGGCCATCAAAGCCATGGTAAGACACTCCCATCTGCACTCACCCAAAAAAAGAAAAGAAACTCAACCAGCACTTCACTTAAAATATAAACTTATATAGCGCTTCTCTAAATGCACAAAGACGCATGCGTAATTCAGAGACCACACACACCAGCAGTGAGATCACCAAGTCTGCTGTCACGTGATTATTCTTTCTACGTAACGGCTCATTCTATGTGTTTACTTTCCAGCTGCAGCTGCACGAGAGAGGAATGAAGATTCATGAAATCATTTATAACCAGGTAACAGCATTGTCACCTGGTGTCTGTCACCTGTATCTTCACTGAAATGATGGAGATCCGTCCTTCCTCACAGTAGACATTCTGACTATTGCAAAACAGATTTATCTGCGGGAGAATACAAATAAATGGATCAATAACAGACTTTCTGCCTTGAGAGAGGTTCTCAGGGATTCGATGTACCGTTCAAGATGTTAATTGTCAGCAGCCGTCCCAGTGACCGTGGTTGTGTAACACGTGTGTGTGTGCGTGTGTGTTCGCAGGCCTGCAGGTTGCTGACAGATGACTACGAGCAGGTCCGCTCGGCGGCGGTGCAGATGGTGTGGGTGCTCAGCCAGCTGTACCCGGAAAGGTAAGAATGTGTCTTCCTGTCGGCACAAGCTGTGGAGTCCGCGCCGTCTCTTGGTCTGCAACACGACAAGCTGTTATAGCGTTAAGGGACACTCTGATCCGTCAGACTCGTCACTAGCTTTAAAAACAGAAACCCAGAACAGAAAGTATTTATTTGTAATGTTGATTGCTCATATTTTAATTTTATTAATTTCCATTTGAACATTTTCACTGACGTAACTCATTGGTTGCAGCCCCACCTGACCACTGTACCGTCTGTCCCACCAGCATTGTTCCCATCCCGTCGTCCAACGAGGAGATCCGACTCGTCGATGATGTGTTTGGAAAGATCAGTCACATGGTCAGCGACGGATCCTGGATGGTCCGGGTTCAGGCCGCCAAAACGCTGGTGAGGGATCAAACCGTAGACTTAGTATAAAGACGGATGACTCGTTGTCACGTCCTCCCACTGTACACGCCAGAGTTATCGAGGTCCCGCCTACAGCACAAATGCGAGCATTATCAAATTGATGCATGTCAAAATATAGAAAAATACGGCGAGGTTGCACATTAAAACTTCTCTCGCGTGCCAAGTGTGTGGGGGAACAATGTTGGCCCACGCGGAAAAAGCCTGAATAGCTCTAAAGTCTTTAGTTTGTCCGTTCTACAGTTTGAAAAAACACTGTTCTAGGAGAGGGAGCGAAGAAGGATAAAATAGAACTGAATAACTTCCCTTTCACAGATGAAGCCTGTAATGCCAGCTGCACTATTTATAATGATAATTAAACTTGTTGACTCTTTTCTGGTGTGTCAGGGCTCGATACTGCAGGTCAGCCCTCACTTTCTGGAGCAAACGTTGGATAAGAAGCTGATGTCGGATCTCAGAGTGAGTAACGGACGTTTGCTCATAATGTGTGTTCTACAACGTCAACGTGCTCGTCTCCGCTCACGTTCCTGTTTCTGTGTTCCAGAGGAAACGCACAGCCCACGAACGGGCCAGGGAACTCTTCACGTCTGGAGAGTTCTCCTCGGGCAGGAAGTGGGCCGACGACGCTCCCAAGGAGAAACTGGACACAAACACCGTCTACCTCATCGCCTCAGGCGCCTGCGGGGCCTTTGTTCACGGCCTGGAGGACGAGATGTTTGGTAAGTGAGGCGTGATGCAGTTTGTTTTCGTCTCTCAGCCTCGGGTTTTTACTTATGTCATATTTCCATGTTTTCCCCCACTGGTGCTCTCTCCTCCTCTCACATTACTCCAGAGGTCCGTATTGCGGCCGTGGAGGCGTTGTCCCAGCTTGCTCGCTCGTCCCCCAGCTTCGCCGAAAAGTGTCTGGACTTCCTGGTCGACATGTTCAACGACGAGATCGAGGAAGTGAGGCTGCAGTCCATCCACGTGCTGAGAGAAATATCCACCCACATAACCCTCCGAGAGGACCAGCTGGACACCGTGCTGGCTGTGTTGGAGGTAATCTCATACAGAGCTGCTCTCTAAGCTGTAAGCAGGGTTCGTACAGTAATGGAAAACCTGTAAAGGCATGGAATTTTAAAATGGTCATTTCCAGGCCAGTTTGGGAAAAGTCATGGAAGTGTGTTATAATCATGTTCATTTACGCCGAGTTTGAAATAATGAATGTTTTTTAAAGAAAGACGCTCAAAATGTAAGCCGGCGTACGCTCTCAATACGCAACATTTTGTAAATGTTTCATGTTTATACCGAGATTTTAGTTTTGTAATGGAAATTTGATTTAAAGTCATGGAAAAGTCATGGAAATCCATTGGTCAAAATGTGTAAGAACCCTGTGTAAATGATGTATTCTCACTCATTATCCACGCTAACATTGATCACGGTCTCCAGGACAAGTCTCGTGACATCAGAGAAGCCCTCCATGAGTTAATCTGTTACACCAACGTCTCCACTAAAGAGTGCGTCCAGCTGGCTCTGCTGGAGCTGCTGAAGAACCTCAACAAGTATCCCACTGACCGCAACTCCGTCTGGAAGTAAGTGTGTGTGTGTGTTGTGTTGTGTGTGTGTGTGTGTGTGTGTGTGTGTGTGTGTGTTTGCTGCATGATTCCTGCATGGATGGGTAATCAAAGGATCCTGAGAATCGCAACACCTAGCAGTATCATCCTGCCCTTTGTTATAATCTGTCTCCACAAGTGATTGTTTCTTTGACAAAAGGTCCGGGGGATGGTATGTCATATGTTAGGTAGCCTCTGTAGGACGAAAGATGATTTACATAGCCCCTTCACATAGTAAAAGAGATACTATACAGGGTTCTTACGGTCATGGAAAACCTGGAAAAGTCATGGAATTTTAAAAAGGTCATTTCCAGGCCTGGAAAAGTCATGGAAAAAAACTTAAATCATAAAAGTTTTGGAAAAGTCATGGACATTTGTCATGATCACACAGAGTTTGAAATAATTAATTTGTTTTTTAAAGAAAGATGCTCAAAATATAAGCCGGCGTACGCTCTCAATACACAACATGTTCTAAATTGTTCATGTTTTTACCGAGATTTCAGTTTGGTCATGGACATTTGGTTTAAAGTCATGGAAAAGTCATGGAAATCCATTGGTTAAAATGTGTAAGAACCCTGACTATAACTAAGAATAGAATATAAATTCCTATTACAACCCCCCCTCCCCATCCACATCCGTCATCATTTAAGCAAGGACTCAAAACCCACATCTTCAAACTTGCCTTCACCTGCTAACCCCGAGCCTCCACTACATGACTCATTCCGCATAGCTTCTCCATGACATTACATTATTACATGTATTCATTTAGCTGACGCTTTTATCTAAAGCAACCTACAATCATGTTACACCGTAGACACAGCTTCAGGGAGCAGTTCAGGGTTAAGTGTCTCGCTCAAGGAAACATCGACTAGGGCGGGGATCGGACCCCTGACTGAAGGACAGACCTGCAAACCACTGACCCAGTCTCCAGTTTGTTTTCCTTTTTACCTCAAATGTTCTGTATGTTTGTTTTGTTTGCTCCTTGGTTTTTTTATTTTGTTTTGTTCTGTTTCTCTAAATATTTCAAAAAATACTCGAGGTGAGCGTGATGTTCAACCCTGGTGACAAACAAATGTCACACCCCTGAATATTATCTTTTCTTTTTTTATAGTAACTCCCTTGATGACACTGAACACTAATGTTTGTTTATTTAATTTTATTGTTTCCCTCCAGGTGTCTGAAGTTCCTGGGTTCCCGTCACCCAACGCTGGTGTTGCCTCTGGTTCCTGAGCTGCTCAGCACGCACCCGTACTTCGACACACCGGAGCCCGACATGGACGATCCAGCCTGTATCCTTCCCACAGCATCCGGCTGCTGAACGATACGTCTCTCTTAGCTATTTAAACGCATACAACTTGCCTTATTGTAAAGTATACATTACGATAATCAAGATTAATTTAAGACAACAATGGATGGATATCTGCTACTTTGTGGCTCTACTTTGGAGAAGAAGAAAAAAGCACATAGCCAATAAAGCAAGTGTTTGTCTTATATTTAGACACTAATAAGGATTAATTTAATCTAGATTAGGTCTAGTTTAGCAAAAGTAGGTTTAAAATGAGTAAATCCAGATTCAAACTCTCAATTAGAAACGAATCTCGATTTAGTAAATCCAAGTTTACACCAGGATTAGTACATTTTACACCTTTTGATGAACTTTAGATGGATTTTTGTTTCAGATCATTCTTAAATCTGAAATTTCAAGTAAATTCCATTTGAGTAAAAGTTTTCAGTGCAAACGGATTAAATTGCATCTAGGACAAAAATAATATAGTCATTTATAGGCCACTTTAATCTGCTTTAGTCTGTGTTGGACCTGTGCACTGTGTTGTTCTTTCTCGACTCTGGTTGATCTCAGACATCGCGGTGCTGGTGTTGGTGTTCAACGCTGCCAAGTCGTGTCCCACCATGCCGGCGCTATTCTCCGACCACACCTTCCGACACTACGCCTACCTGAGGGACAGCCTGTCTCACCTCGTACCGCCACTGAGAGTGAGGAGTGAAACACACCTCCCACATCAACGATGCCCCGCCTGTATTCAGTGTGATGGATACAAGAGGTCACAAGGTCATGGGTTACATCTGGTTTCCAACGGGAGTTACAGTTAATCAGCCGATTCTTATAAAATCAGAAAAATAGTGAAGGATACCAATCCCAGTTTGGTGGCGCTTTCTATTTGCCTGTTCTGTCAGTCCGACAAAACCAAAGATATTTATTTTACTATCACATAAGACGAAGGCAAAAGCAGCAAATTCTCAAAATGAACCAGTTGCAGCAAACACCTTTGGCCTTTTTGCTTGAAAATGTAAAACAATTTGTTGATCTATCAAACTAGTTCCTGAAAACAGAAACATCTTTGATGATCGATCAATTGTTTTAAATTGTTCATGCAAAAAATGGGTATCGTTCCAGCTCCATTCACAATGGACACATTGAAAGGGTCACCCACCCACCCACCCACCCCTGTAACTGTTTTCCTGTCTTTTAGTTGCCGGGCAACGGTCTGGACTTGGTGGACTCGCGTTGTAGTTCGGGGTCTGTGGAATCCGCGCAACTCTTCCTCCAACAGAGTCTGAACAGGGTCAGCACCATCCAGAACCTGGAAGCACCCGGAGCCCAGGATCTGCTGAACTTCACGATTCGGTACACACACACACACACACACACACACACACACACACACACACACACACACACACACACACATACACACATACACATACATAAGCGACTTACAATCATACACTGTAGACACACTCGGGCGAGCAGAGCCGGATCAATTCTGTGATCCTCTGATTGAAAGACGGTACTGCTAACCGCTGACCCACAGTCGCCCAAATTGTCATACACACAAATACATGCGCACACAACGATATACACACACGAATAAAGGCTTTCTGAGGCCTGGGCTATCATTCCATTATCCATACTGCTTATCCTCATTAGGTAAAGATACTAATATTATAAGTACTATACTATTTGTAGACAAAGTGGGGAAACATTTCTAAAAACTCCAGAGAGTTGGCGTTTTTACCTTTTCAAAAACAGCTCTCTCTGGTTTGCAGTTGATTTGCTGACAAAACAAGTTAATTCATTCTGATGAATCCCTTTATTGAAATTTAAAAACAACACAGACATTTCTAACTTCACTCAAAACCCCCAACATGGCTTTAAATAAGATATAACGACATCCTATTTGAGTTGAATATACTGTGTGCAAAACCCTTAAGCCCATCGCCCAAAGTTTGGCGTAGTTTTCAGGATCTGAAAACCATGTTCATCTGGTCAAGTGATGATTGTATTTGGTGACTATTGGAAGAAGAGTGTTAATCTGTCTTTCTGTCTGTCTGCCTGTCAGAGACCTGAGGCGTCTGGGGGAGCTGCAGACGGAGCTCGCAGGAGCCGCTGATTTCTGCGCTACATACTTGTGCTGCCAGCTGCTCCTCATGAAGGTGTGTGTGTGTGTGTGTTTGTATTGTGCTTTGAGGACCCTGATGTTTAAGGACACAGATTGCTGGTTTCAAGGTAACCACAAATTGTGTTTCCTCTTTTCTTCAGGCTCTGCAGGAGAAGCTGTGGAACATGGCGGTGCCGCTTTGCCTCAAACAAAACGTCACAGCCACAGCGGCAGCTCAACAGGTCAGCGCACGCGCGCCTGGATATAACCGCTTTAGACTACTAGAACAAAGCGAAAGATAACATTTAGGATTGTTGATGGCATTTGTAGATCTTGGAGGAAACCTATAAGCTGGAGTTTCTGTACAGCGGCTTGGAGAGCAGACAGGTGGCCACCATACATCACGTTCGCCTCCAGGCCAAAGCTCTGCAGCTCGTCCTCGCTGCTCGCACCAGGCAAGGGTCAGTACACACACGCACACATTCACCATATACACTTAATGTGGCCCACACCTGCATGCAATTGTTTCTTATCTCTTATATCTCAGCTTGGATCCACTCATCAGCAGCTGTGAGAAGTTTCTGCAGGACATTGAGTCTTTTCAGAGGTGAGAAATGATCTGTTAATGTCCGTCTTCTGTCCGGATGTTTGAGCTTAAGATATTACGACGAGATATGCTATGTTAAATATGCTTGAATGCTCTCCCTACATCCTTTTCTTTCATATTTTCTGCAACCCTCAGGCTGTTTCGGGCCGAGCTGCCCCACCTGCAGGACAGCTTTGTGGACACGCTCTTGGAGCTGATGCCCCGGCTCTCGTCCTGTAAACCAGTGGAGATGGTGAAGATCCTCCAGACGACTCTGAGACAGAGCGGCCTGCTGCAGCTCCGGCTGCCTAAACAGGTGTGATGAATCTGTCAGTGTATGTTTTTGTTGGACACATGAAGTACTTTTTTTGATGTTTCCCTGCTGATCGTCAGATTCATCGAGCGACGGCCACCATCATAGAGCCAACGGGGGAGTCGGACAACCCGCTGAAGTTCACCACGGGCCTGGTGGTGGCTCTGGACATTGATGCAACGCTGGAGCACGTCCAGGATCCCCAGAACAACGTGAAAGTCCAAGTAAGTCTGGTGCATAACTATATTACTGTGCTCAGCTTCTCACTTTGGGTCTGCTTCAGAACGTCGGTGTTCAGACGTCTTCTGTAGAATTTGACACGCTGTCCAATATATTTAGCTTTTCAGAATTGGTTTTGTGGTAAAAGTTGCTGTGGTCAGCTGCTGATTTTGTTGCAACAAAAGAGGACCTGGCAAAGCTCAACAGCTTCAGATCAGGTTATTAAAACAAGTTTTAAATGAATTAACATTGTGGGGGGGAGCTTCTTCTCAATCTAATAATCCTACAAATCAGTGTTTAAAGAGCAAAGTCCCTGCCCTTAATATGAAATGAACTAGTTCTAAATAAAATCTAGAGACCTCCAGGTTCGATGACAAATATTTGGCTTTCTTTTAATCTCAATTCCACACCTGTACAATCTTGTGATGGCACGAGTGAGACGCCTTCGCTGTGAACCCCGAGCTGTAGTTCGGGAGTGTTGATGATGAGGCTGCCCTCTACATGGCCTTTCTTAAACACTGCCGCTGCCCACTCCTTTGCTCAGTTCTGAATCGCCTGCTTTCTGTGCATCGTGTCCCTGCAGGTTCTATACCCAGACGGCCAGAGTCACATGATCCATCCTAAACCTGGAGACTTCAGAAAGCCTGGACCCGACAGACACAGACTCATCACACAGGTTTACCTCTCACACACCGCATGGACAGGTGTGTATCACAAACGCATCCCATATTTCTGTTTCAATGAGTAATAAGGGTGTAAGGATTCACGGAAACGGGAAACTGATTCAAGAGAGAGGCATCACTACAGAGCAACTGATATCCAACTCCATTTCTGCAATCAAAGAAGCGATACAGCTTTAAAGAACAATTTCCCCAACTAATTCTCTCCAAACCCACCGGTTTCATCTGTGCATCAACTTTGTCTTTACTGTCTCCCTCCTCTCTCAGAGCCGTCTCAGATCGAGGTGCGCCTCCTGCTGGCCTACAGCTCTTCCTCAACCTCCCTCTCCTCCCCTTTGCCGGCCTCTAAGTTGGGATGGAGCGACAGCATCGACAGCCTCCCGCCGCCAGAGGCCGCCGTGGAGGGAACCATTCCGTTCAGCAAGCCCGTCAAAGTCTTCATCATGCCCAAACCCGCCCGCCGCTGACCAAAACTCTGCAACCACGGACACACAGATGAGGCTTGGACTCGTTTCAGCCCTCACACACACGGCAGTTTCTTGGCCACGCATTCATTTTCAGATTCAGGCCAAGCATGAGAATAATTTATGGTTAAGTAGTAGGAGGCACGAGAGTGCGTCTACTCGTGTCGATTGTAAGGGGAATATTTTTGTACTTCACAATTTGTTTTGGATAAAGACAAACACATGTGATGGAGAAGACTCTTTTTATCTTATTTTGTGCAGCAAACAAGCAGAAACGCTTGACCTGAAATCTACAAAAGTGGTGTTGTGCTTTAACATCCCACAAAATTGGCCTGTGAAATCAAATGGACACAAAAAGCATTTTTATTTCATAATAAAATAAAATCTTTTATTAGTTTTCAACTCTAAATCAGTGGTCTGTGATCTGAAAGAAGCAGAGAGCGAGAAGAGCCAGCGAGCTGCGTCTGTCCTCTGTCCCGCGTTAGGCCTGCTGGGTTGGTGCAGCCGGGCAGAAGGGTGACATCATTAACAGGTGGAGTGGAAGACCCCCCCCACCTTGGCGCCCTGTCCAGACAGTTTGTTGTATTCGGCAACGGCCTTCTCCGTCTGCAGGACTCGGACCTCGACGCCTTTTTGCGTTACAAAGTCCAGCGTGGCGGAGGGAACCTGAGGGACGAGACGACCGCACACACTTCCAGTTTCAGGCAGAACACACATAATTGAGCCGTATGTGTCTTTTACCTAAGTACTTGAGTAAACAGGGTTCTTACGGTCATGGAAAACCTGGAAAAGTCATGGAATTTTAAAAAGGTCATTTCCAGGCCTGGAGAAGTCATGGAAAAAAACTTAAATCATAAAAGTTTTGGAAAAGTCATGGAAATTTGTCATGATCACACCGAGTTTGAAATAATTAATGTTTTTTAATGAAAGATGCTCAAAATATAAGCCGGCGTACGCTCTCAATACACTGAGATTTCAGTTTGGTCATTGACATTTGGTTTAAAGTCATGGAAAAGTCATGGAAATCCATTGGTCAAAATGTGTAAGAACCCTGAGTAAAGTACAATTCTGATGTACCATTTTTGTTACTAATTACTTTGAAGATCCATATTATTAATACAAAATAGAAAACAAATGAATAATGTCACATTAATATAAAAATAGAGCTAAGAGCCTCAACAACAAGAAGAAATTATTTCTACCGCTACAAGTTTCAACATTAAAGTGCCAGCACATCAACCCATCACAAATTCAGATCCAACAAAGTAATATAAATTGTTCCAAAATGAGACATTCTGCATATTGACTGCTTTTCATTTTGTTGGTTTTAAGTGTATTTTGTAATTGTACTTTTACTGAAGTAAAGACTTGAATACATCAAATGTAACTGAGTATTTATATTCTGCAGTCATTACTTATGCAAAAGCACAAGATGTGAGAATTTGCTCCACCACGGCTCTGCCTCCGTGTGTGTTCTACCTGGAGAGCTTCATTCATCCCTCTGCCGATCACCAGCAAATCTATTCCTTTCTTCAGCACCTCCTCCAGGTCGGCGGGTTGGACTCCAGGGGAATGCTGGGGGCAGGGGAAAGGTTTGTGTGTGTGTGTGTGTCTGTGGTCAACCGTTGGTCGCCATCAACATGCAACATGTATTTTGTGGACGTTCAGGCTCCGGTTCCACTCACGTTGGTCCCGGTCTCCCTCCAGTCCCAGGCCCGACTGCCTCCGGGCCAGACCTTACAGTCCTTGTAGCTGGAGGAGCATCCCTTCACCTCGATGTGGCCCCAGGAGAGAGAGGCGATCTCTGGAGAAGACATGTGATGTGAGGCCGCCTACTGGAAGACAAGGGAGACCCGGGGGCAGAAGATGAGTATGTACAGGACAATAAATACGGTTACAGGGTTCCAACAGAGCTTTGAAAACACCTTTTAAAAAGCTTCTGGTGCCATAAATCTTTCTGGTTCATTTCATATGTTTGAGATGTGTCTGTTAAATGGCTGCATGTATATATCCTAAGAGTGCTTTGTAGTTTTATATCTGATGTTTCGGGATTCATATTACTGTTGCATTAATGTGTATGTTACATTTCATTGCTGCAGATGGTTTTAACTCTTTTATATCATGTTGGTCCTGTCTGTGTCTCTCAAACAATATAAACAGCTGTTTGTGGCAATGCATTTTCCAGCTGAATGGAGATGTTTTTTAGAGAGTTTATTTTGTTTAAAATGTCAGTGGATTTTCACAAAACGTTTAGAATATCAACACATCTGGAGATCCAGGATTTTCTCCGCCTCCTGGTTTTCAGTGGACAGGAAAAACTCATCTGAAAAGTTACTAAAACCTTGACAAATAAAAAATATTTACCTAAGATGTAGTGGAGTAGAAGTATAAAGCTACAGAAAATGTGAATACTCAAATAAAAGGTTAAGCACCTAGAATGTGTGCTTAAGTTGCCTAAATTAGTACTTGAGGAAACATACTTGGATTTCACTGCTGATACATTAAAAACGTATCCCTTAAAGTTGTGTTTACCTGAGTGTGTTCTTTGTTGTGTGTATGTGATTGTTTGGCCACTGCATAAGTACTTTATGGAAGTACTGGTGTCATTTAATGTCAAGCATCGTTTGTGTCATTCCCGGTTACTCTGATAGATGAATATATATGACTTGGAGGTTCTTTGTGAGAAAAGATCAAGTCAAAAGTTATTCAGACAACACCAGGACGAGCTGATCAGCAGTCAGCTGCAAAACTGAAACTGATCCACCACCACCGGTTCTGCTATTTTTGTGCTGGCCACATCCTACAAGCTAAATACACCAAAGCAAACTGCGAGTGAACGAATGTTGTTGACTTACTAAACCGAAGTTGGTTGAGAACAATAACACGTGCAGCCTGTCGTCAGTAGTTTCTGTCGCTATTACAAGGAAGTCATGAACCAGTTATTTTACCTACCCGACGTCAACAGACTGGACGCGCTTCCCCCGGAAATGATTATTTCCTCCTGTGAATAAAGGGATACCCACACTCAATGTATTCAGTTTACAAGCGTTTTGTTGCAAAGAGTTTGAAATGTATTTTAAAACTATTGAATGCTGTTCCAACATAAGGCCATAAGAACAGCAACGGCATGCATTGGATGTCATTTGTAACATTTTTTTTGTCTTTAGTTTTTATTATCTACGGTTTTCCGTCCTCTGACGTTAGTTTAAATTGTTGGATTTCCCCGTTTATTATGGACATTGTGTTGAACTTCCGTGGTGAAATTATTCAAAACAATTACATGTTGATTGTGTACGTGAAACCAGACGAGTGTTAGTCAACAGGTCTTTTGTTTCATCACATACATAATAATACATGTCAGTAATTAGCGAGCGTCTGTCTCTTTTGGTCCTTACTTAGTTTTAGATTTAGAAATACATGGAAACTACAGATCAGCTTATTTGTTCTAAGTGTCCGAACACTAATAACAAAGGTATTTGTAATATGAGTTAATAAGAAATGTAATTGAGACTAATCTACATGTATAACAATAAAGAATCACGTTATGTCAAAATTTATATCTGAGATGATATAAAGAAATACATTTTGAGTTAACTTTTGCGTAACATAACCCCGTGCTGAAGTACCCGACCCGCCCGCTGGGGGCAGTAAAGAGCTCATGTGTATAACAAGACTGCAGACCTCGTGCAGGACGAATACCCCACGACGCCATACGTTGTATCGGTATAGGGTAAATATGTATTTCTGGCTCAACAACGGCCTGCGGTAAGTTCATATACACATGCATATCACTTTTCTCATGCCAGGCGCGTCTCGTGCCAACAGTGTCGATCGGTTTTTTCGTGTGTTGTTAATGTTTAAGGCGTCCGGGCCCTGTTTTGAGCTTCACCTTCAGGTTTATGTCTCCGGGTAGCTTTTTACCGACGTCAGAATGAAAGCGTGTGCTAATGAGTAATTAATGTTGGTTCGTTTTTATCGACGGGGTGAATTCTTAATATGTATTGCCGCCTTTTGAAACGTGTCCGTGCTCCGTTACATTTATGTTGTATAGGCTAGCTAGCGAAATGAAGCATTGCTTACCGAGTTTCCGGGCCAGTGTTACGGTTTGGCAGGCGACCGTGTTAACTGGTGACTTTCACGTCACCAATAGCTATTCTCGTAAATGCCGCTTGGTTTAATTGTATTAAAACCTTCATGTACTTAATAATATACAAATTGTACAGCTACGGGTATTCTTATTTGCAACGGCTGTCTGTAACTACCACAAAAACGGACACGTTGGTTCAAAGTCGCCATTTAACACGGTCGCTTCTTAAACCGTAACACCGGCTAACCATACAGATGTACAGACAACCGTGACGCTGTAGCGCCGCTTTTAAAATGTAGTTACATTGCATTAAAACTGTTTATTAAAAAATATATATGTTTTTAATATATCGTGTACTATCCAGCATCGACCTGGTATTTTGACCCGTGCGCCTGGAGCAGTTCAATCTGAATTGATACCACGTGTTTCTGCGTGCGGTGCTCTGGTTTATACAGAAAGTGGACATGCAAGCAGTTTGCGACTTAAAGCAAACGGCGTAGTTCATGTGCCAGACCAATAGATGGAAGTAGTGCACCGGCAATAAACAATTAAGGAGGAAGTGGTTGTAATGCGAGAAGCAGAGAACATGTGATATGATTCGTTCGTCTCAATTTAAGATTAAACTGATTTTGAGTTTAGTTTAGCCTAATCTGAATTTGCTGTTGCTCTGTAGTTGGAGATAAATAGATACAGCCCGTGAGTTTTGGTTGGCTTTTGATATGTAAATACAACATTGCATGGTGGGAAATATGATCATAATGTCTCAAGTAAAATATAAATAATTGTCAACCTTATACACTTGTCTATTGTAGAACTGTAATCTTTATATTTGCTTATCAACCAGCGTTGTTCATAGTCCAGACCAGTAGATGTCAGTAGCGCACCAGCAGTGAACAAAGAAACAGGAAGTGGTTGTAATGTGAGCGAAGCAGAACGTGTGATTTCATTCTTTTCTCTGAATTTAAAATGTGGATCAAACTAATTTGAACAGCAGCTTGATTTAGCTTCGTCTCATCTGCACTCACTGCTTAACTGTTACAACAATAGTTACAACTGTTAGTTGGAGATAAATCGATACAGCTGGTGAGTTTAGGCTGGCTTTTGATATGTAAATACAACATTGCATGATGGGATATGTGACCATAATGTCTCCAGTAAAATGTAGATAATCGTTGTCAACCTTGTACACTTAGCTTGCCTCCATATTGAATTCCTGTAGGTTATTATACCTCTTGAAATCTGTATTTTTTTGGTAATATCTATATGTTCATCACCATAAGTCAACACGATTTGTCTGTGAAAGACTCCCCGACCTCGGACGTGTACAACTCATACTTACCTGGCAGGGGAGATACCATGATCAAGAAGGTGGTTCACCCAGGGCGAGGCTTGGCCATTGCACTCCGGCTGAGCTGACCTCTGCGAATTTCTCAAATGTAGAAATCTCGACTGCATAATTTGTGGTAGTGGGGGACTGCGTTCGCGCTCTCCCCTGATCAAAATGTGAAAAATAAGTGTCACGGTTTGCTTGTCAATCCCGAACTTGGGTTCGTCCTATTTGATATTCAAGTAGTTGCAGCTCGACTTGTGATTGGTCGTCTAGTCAAATCAGAACATCTGATTGGAAGTCTACGGTCGATCTGACCAATCACAACGCTTAACTGTCTACAGTCGCTGTGCAGTTGACTGTAGACTTTGCACTACTGTAGACTCGCGCTCCCTGAGGGGCTTCTCAAATGTAGATTGCAGAATGTGTTAGTGGGGGACTGCCTTCACGCTCTCCCCTGATTAACATGTGACAAAATAAATATTAAGGTTGAGAGAGAGAGAGAAAAGATAGTCCCTGTGGGGAAATTACAGGATCACAGTAGCATTGCTCACAAGTGAATAAAAACGAATAATAAAATAAAAACAAGTAATATAAATAAGCATTATTAAAAAACAGTAGAATATTAATGTACAGACTGAATAGAAAAGTGTATATGTAAACAAAAGTTGTTTTTTTTGCGATCAAATGTTTTTATTTATAAACAAAAGTACTTAAACATATTGCCAATGACATTGGCTTTATGAAATTAAAACAAACTGTTAATCAGAAGTTCAGAATTTGACTTCTGTGAGGCAGTGAAGGATGTTGGTGTTAAATATTGTCTTGGTAAAGTCAAATCCGTTCCTTCAATGTTATGTATACACTTCCATGTATTAGTTTACATACATTCCCAATGAGGGAACATTCAAGTCTTTTTTTCTTGCTAAAACTGTTTGTATTGTGGCTGTAAATTAGATCATCGTTTTTGATTAGACCAGAGCGTGTCATGTGACCAAGAAGACGTGTGTTGCTTCTGATAATTGTCCTTCCCTTTGCATTATTTTTATTCACTGGTAAAATGTTTACTGAACATATTATGAAAATTCCACTTTTTTTAGTGCTCTTGTATGTTAATTTTGGTATCTGGCATGTCTCCCAACACAAACGCTGGAAAAAAAACAAATTAGCATTTTGATAGCTGGCACGGTTTTCATGTCATCGTTGTCTTCAAAACTTGAGAGCCCTGCTGTTACGCGTCCCGTCAGTGTCCGTTACGTGTGTGAGGTGCTGACTAGTATTGTGATGTTATGGCCAGGGTTGATGACCAGTGTTACAGATAATGGGACCATAAAGGTTATTTTTGTGTTTATGATGCAGTCAAAATATTAAATGTGCTGTGTTTACAGAGTTTACCAGCGCCTGCAGCTCTACCTGCAGCTCTACCTGCAGCTCTACCTGCAGCTCTACCTGCCCGGCCAGCAAAGAGGACTCGTGCTCCGGAGGACCATGACATGATGCCATATTGTAAATATTCTGTTCTGTTTTCTATTTCTCAACATGAATGTTTAATAATATGTCCCCTTTAAGGTAACTCCTTTTTTTTTTTTGATTCTTTGACATTTTCCTCCTGTTCCTGGTTGGATATTCTCATTCACCCTCCTGAGCTGTCACTCAAACTTTTATTTTATTTGTAGTATTAATGCAAGAAGTTTTTTAAATTTTTGTATTGGCCTGGATCAAGAGTTGATCTTTGAGCCCAAACATGAAACAAACAAACACTCAGCGACACAACTCGCATACGACTCACCAAAACCCAGATGATCCTTTTGACCTCCTCAGTTCGTAATACCGGCGTGAAGCCCGCTAGTTGTCTAACCACAGCAGAGTTGGGGAGCAGTGAAGAATTGGACACGCATCACACTTATTCTGACCCGTGTCATTTAGCCGTCCACCAGCTTTCTCTTTTATCTAGACATTTTGACTTTTAGCAGGAGTCTTAACTAGCCAGGCTCTGCTTGATTAGGAGCAGGATCCAGTGAGTCCAGTGTGCAGACTTACATTTTGCTAACTGTTATAATGCCATAATGTGACCCATTCAGCTCCTCTAAACAGAACAGATCCAGCAACTGTCATGAATGGTGGCTCAAGAGATCCTCCAGTCGGGTCCGCAATGCATTCCTGGGGTAAAACTGGCTCCGACCGGTTGTGGTGCGCCTGAGTCAGTGAGGCATCTTCTTTGGGAGTGCAGCGCCGCCGTGGTAGACCAGTGGGCAACGGCCGGCTCCTTATCATTCCCGTACTTGCCGGTAAGGGAGGTCCTTAACAGCACAGCTGGTGCTGTATGAAGCGAGCAACGGTTGGTTGCTCATCCTAGCCGCCATCAAAGACGTCATATGGACCTCCAGAAACTTGCTGGCAAGGAAGCGCATGTAGATCCCCCCCCCCCGTGGCTGTGATCCGGATGGCAGCAGGCCAGGACACAGCCACACAGAAGAGTCGCCTCTGTGCCCATTCGGACGAAGGAGCCGGAGCCACACGGTAAAAGGTCAAGCGGCGGCGCGGCGCCTGGCTCTCCGGGTGAGGCAGGTGGGAAGGACCAACAGGGTGGGGGGGGGTCTCCTCTGAGCACCACAACAGGATCTAGATGGACCAGATCTGTTCAGGGAGAGCAATGGGTTACCAGTGGTAGGGACTCACTGTGCTCCTGCACAGCAGTTGACTTTAAACAACGCACTAATAAAAAATAATAAGTCATGACAATTTGAATCTAAAATGCCTCTAAAAATGGATTAAAATATATATTTCTGACAATACAGGACTACAGTTGAGAGTTTAAACTTCATGAACATAATTATGTATTAAATGCTTGGCTTACAATATGCACAAAAAAGCATGA
>CM070099.1:18287376-18383529 GCA_036178185.1 Liparis tanakae | reverse complement strand
TGCTTATAACTTCAACACTATTGGTCAAAACAAATAACAGACCATCAGGATATGTGCAGAATGGCGTCTGGAACATTCAATGTAAATTTCGTGCAATTTGAACTTTAATTGGTGCCACAAATATTCACCAAAGTTGGCTGGTTTTGGCCGTTTTGCCCATTTTTGCGTTTTTGGCCATTTTCCACTTTTTTCAAACGGCCATTAGACCCACAAAACGCTAACGGAATTCGTTAAAAAATAGGTTTGTTAGAATCTCAAGACTTGAATATACAACTGAGAGCAAAAAAAATGACTTTTCGTCTGTAGGAAATGCCCATTTTTTGACCGCCAATATTTGTAATTTATTCATCTTAAAAACTATAGCTTACACTCATCAGATATGTTTTATAAAAATCAAGTGTAATGCCAGTCAAGGCCTGAACACATTCACCAATTTTGAGCCAATTCCGTTAGCGTTTTCTGGTAGAACTCGACAGTTGGAAAAAAGTGGAAAATGGCCAAATTGGCCAAAAACGCCCAAATTTGGTAGGAACACCTATTTGTGAAGTAAAAGAACCATACATTATTCACGTTCACGATAGGCCTGAACACATTTACCAGAAAAAACTCTAATTTGTCCCATCCCAAATAGTTGGGGCGCCTCCGCATGCCTGCTACCAGCAAAGCCTCTAGCTCAGCATGATAATCCTGGAGAAGTGTGTTCGATTCCAATAAAAGACACCATTTTTTTTTAATCCATTTTCTTTTTAACATTTAATTTACACGCCGTGGTCTACACTTCACGTAGGGACACGCGACGCGTGAATATATTCACGCGGTTAAAGCGCAAGCTAGCGGCTGAACTGGACTTTGTCCAATCCGCCCCAAACTCCTCGCACTCGTCACGAGTCGCGGCCCGACTCGAGTCCGACCGGCGCACCCTCGGCCGAGCGGGCCTGCGACTCGTCGCCGTCCCCGACCGGCGTGGGCGAGCGAGGACCCGTTCAACGCTGCTAGCAGCTTTAAATGTACCTGTTTCTCAATGTGTCACCGTGTACTACTATTGACTCACATTGTTATACACAGCTGCTAGACATGCCCCTTCATACCTGTAGATCTTTGAGACTTTCTTTGTGTGTGTTTACAGGAGAGAGTGTAAACAGAGTCCTGGAAAATATGCACACAAGATCCATGACATTTAGGGAATTGGAGGAGTCTAGAGTCTAGAATAAGCCTCACTGTTGACATCATCTGTATTGATTCTGTGTGTGGGGAATTTGCCTTTTCATATTGTAATTAGCTTTATAATGGATACCGTTGAAGCCATAATACAATTGTGCTATGAATACAGAATCTCAAGTTTATTTGTGTTGGCAAATTAGACATTGTGTCATTAATTCAGGGGACTGTACTGTTTTTTCCTATTAAAAACACTTTATTTAAAATCGAAATGATACTTGTCACTTTTCTTTTCAAATTCAGGCAAGTAGTTTTATTTTTCTGAGGCTGTTTCATGTTTTTTTACAAAATGATCTGATGATATTGTAATATAATCATATGCACTTACATGTGCAATCTGTCACTCCATGTTCCTATTCTTCATGAAAACAAATTCACCCCATATCAATATTCATTAGCTTATATTCCTCAACTCGATGTTACTGTAACTCTTACCACTTTATTGAATGAAGGGCTTGAAATGGAGAACAGTCTGAAAAAAAACTTTTAATTGAGATTGCATGACAATCTAAATGATTTACAATATGCACAAAAAAAACATGACAATATAATCTATTTACAATATTCACAGGTATGTGCACATTTACAATATGCAACAGTATAAAATAACATAATCCTTTATGAGTTCCACAGTGGGGACTTTTCAGGATAACAGCAGCGGGTGCAAATTAGAGCATTAATACAAATAAAAGATCAAACAAAACGCAAACAATACTAAAATACAGAGGAAACTAAATAGAACAGAGACCAAAGTGAAATTCAAGCCGGTTAAAGTGCCAAGACCTCCAGCGATCTACTGTAGTGCAGCCTGACATCAGCTGGAAGGACTTGTGGTCTGCATGACAATGTAACATTTTTACAATATTCACAAGTATGTGCATGACTTAAATATTTACAAGTGTGTGTGTGTATGATAATCTAATTTACAGTTATCACTCCAGCTTATCCACAACGGATGTAAAGTGTTCATAGCTGGTGTACACAGTTCTGTCCAGACCTTTGGATGTGGACATCAACCTAACACGGCAGGAAGTCTTTTCTTTTTACTTTTTATGTCCCTGGGTCGCTTGGCCACAGCATGAACAGACTGGGAGACTCTGTACTCGCGACACCTTTGAGTCCACTGCTGAGGGCTGTTCCACACCCTTCCTCTTGTACTGGGTAGACCTCGCCCAGTATGGCGGGCTCAGGTCATGTGCAGCAGGCGTTGTGGGCTGAGTTGGAGGGACTGATGGAGCTGGTAAGAAAGGCAGTAAGGGCTGTGTGGAGGGAGCAGCCGTCTCAGCGGTTGCTGAGGATGCAGAGATGGAGGGCACAGGTGACGGTGCAGGTGGCAGTTTTTTTATTATTTTTATGTGATGGTCGGACAAGTGGCAGTGGTGGTTGAGGCCGGGACAACGGTCTGATTAGGTCCGTCCTTCCCTTCAGCACTTTAGTCCCTGCAGTGCTGGGTGTGGGCACGTACTCCATCAGAGGGTAGAGGGTAGAGGGGTGGAGGGAGGACTGCCGGCTGGTGTGGTGCTGGAGGGAGGTCAGCAGATGAGATTGAGGCCGTTTTGGTGACCATAGAGGACTGCTTGGTGGCATGCAGGTTCAGGAGGCGCTCTTGATGGCGGATGAAGTCCCGTACAGTTTTAACATTGATCTTTGCACAGGATCGGACCCTCTACCAAAATCCGGTGCTGGACTCTCGTACGCCTTCAGGATGGTGCTCTTCTCAGGACTCCTTCGAGAACCGTGAAGCGAGCGGAGCCACAGCAGTTTCACCAGCGTGTACATCAGCCTGTGTTGCTGAGCACTGATGTCTTGTTGAGCTGGTGCGTAGCGCTTAGCCATCTTCAGCCTCTGTACCACAGCAGCGTCAACAAGATCGTCCCTCTTTGTGCGGCAGTACAGGGTGTTGCCCCGGTGAGTTCTGTACAGCTGGTTGAACGGCTGCGGCCGCTTGTCGTGCTCCTCCACTGCATTCCAGGCTGCGAGGACCGTGTTCCTCTGCTCAGTGGAAAGAGTCAGCTCGTCCTCTGTCAGGCTGATTTCCACCAGAGCAGAGCAGAACTTTTCCAACTGTTTGAAGCCAGGAAGGGGGTTTGGACTGCAGGCATCCTCCTGTTGAAAAGTGGCCACATAAATACGGTAAGTTCAAATATGCACATTGTCCAGAAGTCAATGCATTACATTTCATTCTATCAGATCTGTTACTCACAAAGGCCGGAGGGTGAACGGTGGAGGTTTCATCATTTGTGAGCTTGATGTGTGACGGGTTGCAATCCAACACGTCGGCATGCGCTTCCCCGTCGCTCTGGTACGCCTCGTCTGCCTCGAGGTCTGGATCCGGCTGCCCATACTGAACAACTTCCTCCTCTGGAGCAGGTCCATCTTTAGCAATGTCCTTCAGAGAGAAGGGTTCTGATTCACCTGTGCTCTGGCTGAACAGGTATTCCAACCGGAGCAGCTCATCTGAAGGAAATCCGCACTGCACTGAAAGAAGGATTCCTGACCGTCCACACGGCGAGAGAAGACCGGACACTTAAAAACGAAAAGCGGAGCGCGCTGACCTAAACATGTAATTTGTGAGGCGGCGGGTCAGAACCGCGGGTAATCGAGCTTAGGGAGAGGGAAAACGTGTCATATTCAAACATGCTGCTTGACGATAAAATACTGCGTTCTGTGAAATCCTGACGAACATTTGAAACACTGTGAAATCTATGAATGTCCAGCAGAGTGGTCGCATCTGCTGACAGAGCGGAGCTGAACATCAGGACCTGCTTTTTAGGATGCAAAGTAATAAAGACCTCCTGGAAATCTCATCTCATGCCTGTTTCACAGACAGGTTGGATGGATATATACTTAATACAGAATTAAACAGGGTGCGCAAACAGATACCCCAAAGCGGAGGGCGGTTGTTCTTTAACAGACCCTCGTCCTCCTTTAAGGCCATGTCCCAATGAAGACGGCCGTCCTGACCGAGGACATGTACTTGGAGAAACGCTCGTCCTCTTTGCCGATTTGGAAAGGCCAGCTCTCGCAAGTGGCACATGACTAATACAGACACCTTGATGGCAGACAGAAGAGAAGGCTGATTCAGATGCACCTCTTCAATTTAATGCATTTGTGGTTATTATTCAATGGGGCATGCGGGCTGATGTTGAGCTGTGGTTTTATAAGGAAGTCGCTGAAGGCAGAGCTTTTGATGGGGATCTCCATATTTCCAGGTTTTGTTGTTTGTGGCTCTTCGTCTTCTTCGTAGTCGAGCAGCTCTTTGCTGCCACCCTTTGTGGTGTGTTTTGGAAGGCCAGCTCCACGCTGGTTCTGGCCTGGCACCGTCATGGCAATGTGAAAGAGTTCATCTGCTGACAAAGTGACTAGGCTCTTCCTAATCGTCCAGACTAGGCTCTTCTTCTCACTCTCCGACATCATAGCTCTTTCTCTTTTCCTCACGTGTGGTTCCAGTTCAGCAACTCCGTCCCTGCTTCAGCTCAGCAGTCTACACCCACCCACGTCAGTCTCTTTTTCCCACAGCTTTCATGGATTGCAGCTCAGCTCTGGGCCCAAATGTCATGTATCACTAGATCAGCTCCGTGCTGATCCCGGACTAGCCCCCAAATATGTGTTATAGGTACCAGGATTGGTACCTAGTAGCCGGATTATATTGTTCTGTAAACAGGACACATAAAGGACACCACGCACATTACGTCTGGTCATCGCGCATCACTCCGCAGAATTCCCATTTATTTTTATATTCAAAATCCATAAGTGCAAACCATATTGTAAATCACATTTCAACAATATTCCTAAATATAACAATATTACACATAATATTTTTATTGAGCCAACGATAGTCTTGACGGGCGTGATGGTTTGGCGCCAGTTTAGCTAGCGCAGCACGCCGGTTATTAAAACTAGTCATTCACACACAAACGTATATGCAGAAATGTACAGACATCCATCTCCTCGCTATTTATCTGCTAAAACAGAAACTTCATCCAAACAAACGTATTTACTTTTCATTCTTTCCTCACCTGTAAACAGGACACACACATGACACTACGCACATGTACGTCTGGTCATCGCGCCGCAGAATGTGGAAACGTCACTCGCGACGTTGTGGTCGTAAATCGCTCCACTGTCGCAAAGCCTGCCTGACGCAAAATAGAGCATCACACTGCCCCCTGCTGGCAGCAGGGTGATATGAGTGATAAGGAGTTGCTATTTCTTTTGTGTCAACAAATTATTGTAAACATGAGTTTGTTCACATTATCATAATAAAGAACTGGTTTATTATTAGGGTATTTATTGTTGAAGATAAACACTTTAACAGTGAAAAGTGAAACATTGAACTTTGAAAGAAAAGCATATTTTGATAGTACAATAACATCCTATCTGATAGGGTAGCATGAATCGATAGACTCACCTATCGGTTTATGCAGCGGTAGCAAATTCTAACAAGGCAGCAACAAATGACAGAACACCGGCCCTGGTATACGTCGTATACCTGCGAATACCCTGGACTACACCACTGGGTGGAATAAAGAGTTGAAGAGCAGGTTGATCCCACGTCCTACCTCACACGTCATACCCCTTTCAGCCACTAGGGGGCGTTGACGCTGTGTCGACATTTGGGCTGCAGGCGGTTTATAGGTTCAGCAGTTTTCTACTGATTTATCCAGTCTGACATTAATCTGAAGTGGTGGTGTCATAAAGAGACGTGTTGACAGTTGTATGGCTAATGTCTGCGTTTGTTTTTCTTCTTTTTTCCAAGAGTGTGCAGCAGCTTGACCTCAGACGTATGAATTATATCTCAACGGATTTATTCATACAGTATGAACAGGATTGTTTTCCTAGTATCTTCACAAAAGCTCAGGAGTAGACATATGAACTTGTGCACACACATCCATCACGTAGAGACATGAGAACTCACACACACATACATTATATTATGTAAATGTATTTGTATTTTAAAAGCAGCTGGAATTTTTATTTGTTATTTTATAGATTTATTTTGTTCAAAAGGAACTATATTGCCCATATGTTTTCTAATATATTTACTTGATTTTATAAGCATTTGTTCATGGGACCTACATTTTCTGAAAATATTGTTTTAATAAATATTAATATGAATTAACATTATACCATACTGTTCATATTGAACAGACAGCGTTTACTTTTAATTAATTAATTTAGATTATTGTGTATTGTCACTTTTGATTTGTATTTCCATCGTAAGTTGGGTCTTACATTTTATTTAGACGTGGTCTTAAAAAGTCTTAGTCTTTTAAAAAGTTTTTTTTGTTTCTGCAATTAATGCACCAACCTTACATTAGCATCATACACATGATCACCGTGCTTTCCATGCAAAAGACCAGACACCTCCCTGTGAATACAGAAAGCTTTTATTTGGTAAAAAGTATTCTGCAGAAAAAGGTAAACAAATATTCAAATACTTTGAGCACCTGAAACATCTATTGTGGTGATAAGAGGTGACAATGCATGCCACTATATGGGTAATTACTTTTGAATCTTACTGCAGAATATCAGATTAATGTCAATAATTTCTAGTATTACAATGTGTGTCGTCTTTGACCTCAGGGTCGAGGAAATTAACTGGACACAGTGGAGATTAGATAATGGGCATGTCCATGAGGAAGAACCCATGGAAAGCATGATGACATCACAGGCCCCTGACCAACCTCCTGGGAGGACAACAGAGCAGACTAACAACTTGCTGTTTTCTTAGGCTTTTAATCTTCCAGGGAATCTGTGGAACTCAAATCCATTCCTGGAGAGGCCAGACGAGCACACCAGCATGGCCTCGGACATCGAAATCCAGATCCATTTCACATGACCATAAGAGTTTAGAAAAAGTGGGTTTAATGCCATGCTGAACTATGTGTGTGTGTGTGTGTATATATATATATATATATATATATATATATATATATATATATATATATATATATAGCTTTTGTAGAAATAACTAGAGGTGATTAGTGTTAGAAGTATACCTTTATGAAAACTAATGCCCTTGTTTTGAATGTTAGCTGATCTATACACAATAGTTGGATCTGCACCTCAATTACCTTGACCATATGTACGTGTTCAAAACAAAGAGTCTCTCGTAAAACTTTTGTGTTTGCAAATTTTTATTTTGGTTAGGGGGAATGTTTGTGCAAGACATTTTTATTCCTGAAGGTTAGGCAAAACTGGAATATCACATTTTCACAAAGTAGAGAAAATAAGCCCCCCTCCACCACCGTCCACAACATGACACATCTTCAATTATTCAAAGACAATCAGATAAATCGGAGTAAAAATAAATCTAGAGAGTCATCTCATACCTGTGTCCCAATCCATATTGCCATTAGTCAGCTACATTAGATTCTTACACGTCGACGTGTACTGTGTATGGCAACATTTCTGCATGATAAAAATGTGAAACGAAACCAAAGACATCTCAGTCTTAGGGGAAACAATATTGGGGTGCACTGGGCAGACAGGAACCACTCACTCACTCTAGATATTTTTCTTTAACGCTCCGTTCACATCTTTACTCCACAGGATTTTCTTTAACCGTGACAAGCGAGGGCAGAGGATCTCCTTTAGGTCACCGGGTACAAGCTCAGCAAGGCGTTCAGGCCGAGGTGGTTACAGAGAGGGACGCTTGGACACTTTGGTTAGTGAGTCAGCAGCAAAGAGTTCACATGGCGACGGCGTCGAGGAGTCGCGGCACGCTTCAGGACCTCGAGTCCGTGACACAGTATCAGTAGTTATAACTAAGTAGCTTGGTCCCCCGTCAGATTCACTTGTGCACGTTTTCATTGGTGCGAGTACCCAAGCTTAACATACACACATACACACACACACACACACACACACACACGCACACACACACACACACATGCATCCATTTGCACATTACTCCATACTTCGCCCAGTTGAGGCACTTCATATGAAACTGTAGAACCTGACTATGTCGGGCTGTAACGAGGCAGTTCAAAAATAAACCGGGCCGGTATGTCGGATCGATTAGCGTTGAGGTCCAGAAACCCCCACGGGCCTGCAGCGCATCTCGCCTTCAGACCACAGTGAAGGCCTTCAGACCTCCTTAAAACCACTCTGAATACTGGTCAGTTATTATAGAATTGGAATAAAGACCAAATTTCCCAGCATTTGAGTGGTGGCCATTTCCACCCTACGGCTATATCATAAAAAGGAACTTATTTTCACCGATACAGCCCGGACATCATTACTATTCACACATACACAAATCATAGTGTGTGTTAAGATTAAAAGTTTATAGCAGCTTTAAGGGGCAGGCACATAAAACATGAGCCAGGAAACAAAACCAAAAAAACTGCCATTAAATATAAGACCAAAATCCAGAAAAGCTATACAGCTCGCACCTCGGCCACCTTTCCTTCTGAAGAAGACCGATCATTCTTGCCACTCTTCCTCCCTTTTGACCCGTTCTGTGTTTCCAAGGACAATTCGGAAGAAAAAACTGAAACGCTCAGCGTTGTGAAAGACTTCTGATTAAATATCAGGTGCACAACGCTCTTATTTCGCTGACAATTTACCTATGGCACCCAACGTGAAAACACCTATGGCTTCAGGAAGCAGTGGTCCAAAAAGAATAAATAAATTAAGCAAAATCAGGATATTTAAGTATAGTATACCAACAAAAAAAAAGAAACGGTCCAAATAATTTAAAATAACTGTTACAGCCCTGTTCTACATATCTATTCTCTCTGCTAAGTTCTATTAAGATATTTAAATCATCTTAAAATCCTTGATAGGCAACATTTGATGTGATTTGATAGGATCAGTGATTTATCAACACGTAGGATTAGCATGAGTACCTTAATGTTTCAATTTAAGGCAATCTCACCCATTCCTTTGACACACACACACACACACACACACACACACACACACACACACACACACACACACACACACACACACACACACACACACACACACACACACACACACACACACACACACACACACACACACACACACACACACACACACACACACACACACACACACACACACACACACACACACACACACACACACACACACACACACACACACACACACACACACACACACACACACACGAAAAACACTTGAGTCTCTCTTACAACAAAACTAGACTGAAGGAAGACAGTTAAGGAAAGTATTAAGTAGAGGATAACTACCGTGACATTTAAGGCTTTTCCCAGAAGGCCCGAGGCTCTCGGAGCAACGCATCGCCCGAGACATCATCAACCTAAAGACGGAGGCCGAGAGGAGGAAGCGGGTCCAGCTCTCAACGCCCTAACTTTGTCTTTATAGGTAGCAGAAACAACTCGCTGCGAGGCCTCTGCGATCAGGAGATGGATTCGCCTCGAGCCACAGCCAACGTCCGCTCCGCCTCACGAGGATTACAGTAGTCAAATGGCATGGGGAAACTAAGCAGTTTTCCCAGCATGCAGTATTTTAAGCATTTTCGGGCTTGCAAGTGATCAATTTGCTTTTCACATACGTACGTCATAGTAATATTAATGAGATGCCCTTCTGCTTCACGTCACTGAGACGAATCGGGGCCAATAGTTTCTGCTCCTTCTGCCAGACAATAGGCCGTAACATTTAAAAACGGATTTCTACAGTTCAAGTCTGGCCGTCTACAGAAATACGACAGAAACGGTAATAAAATAAGTTATTCCAAAGCGATTCTTGAAATATCACACACACACTTTAGACTTACCAAACATAAAGAGATAACTACTTTCAACTCGAGAAACTACATGGAGAGTGTTACCGTTATTTCTTTATTTGCTAGCGCTGGCGTCTTATTTTTTTTACAAAACAATCTGCGATGGTTCGGGGTTCACACTGATCACCCAGAGAACCACGCAGATAGAAGAGAAACTAGCTCGACCACAAACACTGCCCTTCAGGAGCCACGTTATATTCCCGATGTAGGAGCCGGGGCTCTCGTTTATCGGCCCCATTGACACGTGTACACCTACGAGGGAGCCTCTGGGACAAAAACCTTAACAGTCTTATTAATTGCATATACATGTAACCTTATTTAAAATGGATCACAAACCTGTTAAGATAAATAATTGCAAGCAAAAAACATCACACAAGGACATCCTAATATCTTGCCTTTGGGCAGTTGTAAGGCCACAAATGCTCAGAATAAGTTTCTACACATCAACCTAGGAAAAAGCACTGTGACGAGCACATTTTCATCTGCAAATTAATATTTCAGAACACAATATATACGCAAACAAAAAGAGCAGCACATTCATGCCAGTGATGAAAACGAGGAGTTCTACTCGACGGTGGACAACAATCTAAAGAAAACCTTCATCTGCAACAAAGGTACGACGTGGCTGAAGACCTGAGGGATGCTCTGAAACCACACAACCTGCTGGGGCTACACACGGAGCTCTGAAGCCATTCAAATGCAATTGATCACTTGCAAGATATTAATGAATAAACCACAGGAGCTGAAAGTAGCAGTTGAGATAAAACTCAAAACACAACAAGGGGAGGGGGGGGCAGAGCGTGGGACAAGCGCACGTTTTAGCGGTAGCCCGGGTGATGAGGGTGACCGCCTCCGCCGTTGTTGGGCTCCTGAACTTGACCAATGGCCGACCTGTGCATCTTCTCCATAACGCCCATGTTCTGCTCCTGATAGTTTGGCATCTGGAAGTCCCCACCTAAGAAATCCACGTTCTGCATCAACTTGGACTGGTCGGAGGGGCCCTCTTTGCCCGGCCGGTACTTTGCCCCCGGGATGCGGTTTGCGGAGGCGACAGCGTGCCCTCCCTGGAAAGCCACGGGGAGGTCCTGAGGACCGGAGCCATTGTTACCTGCTGTGGCCGGGATGGCGCCCCACAGCGGCTGCATGTAGTGGCCATTATTGTAAGGCATAGAACCTACTGGGCAGTTACTGGGGGACGACGGCAGTGCTTTTTCTGAGGGGTGCTTCAGGGTGAAGGACTGTGCAGCGTTGGGCAGCTTGTGGGAATAGTTGAGGTTCCGAGGGGGGAAAGCGCACTCGGCTGACGGCTCCATCCTCGGGTTCTTGCAGGGATGAGCCTCCTCAGGCGGCTGCTGCATGTGGGCCAGTTGATGCTGCGCCCAGGAACGCTGCTGCTGCTGCAGCTGCTGCAGGTGTTGCAAATGTTGCTGCTGCTGTAATTGCTGCTGCTGCTGCTGCTGTTGTTGTTGTTGCTGCTGCTGCTGTTTCTGCTGATGTAAATGGTGTTGCAGATGCTGGTGCTGCAGTTGTACCTTTTCTGGGTCTGTGTGAAAGGCAGGTATAGTATTAGTAGCAGCTATACTGGGCTGTGAGTGGAGAGCAGGATTGGGAGTGTGAGCTGTGGCTTTGTCCTGGGGTCCCACCATGAGGCAGCTGGGCACGGAGCCCAGGGCCGGGTGGTGACAGGACACCCTGGAGCTGGCGTTGATGAGCAGGTTGCGGCTGATGGGGCCGGGGTTGGCGATCTGGCCCTCGCAGACAGAGGTGTTGCCCATCCCAGCCCGCGCCTGGCACAGCTGGTTGATTTGGTGCACGATGCTGCTGAGGTCACTCTGCCGGTTCTGATGCAAGCCGGTGGCCATGGACAGTGGGATGGTGGAGGTAGATACGGTTACATTTGGTGGCGCGTCGGCATCGGGGAGCTTCCGGGGCCCGTACGCCCCCGGCGGGGGCTGCTGGAGGCTGTTGAGCCCGGTCGGAGGCCCCACGCCCGCAGCCTGGGGGCCGGGCTGCGGGCCACTTAACCCGTGTGTGTGCTGTACGCTCGGAAGCGGAGCTCCATCCGACATGTGGCGCAGGTCATGAGTCGCCCCCTGCTGTGCGAGTAAAGCTTGCGGAGGAGCCGCGTGATGCTTTAGTGTCTGCAGGTGAGAAAGATGCTGCTGCGGTCCAACTGGGGGATGAGGCTGGCCCTGCTGCTGCTGCCCCTGCTGCTGCCCCTGCTGCTGCTGCCGCTGCTGCCCCTGGGTATGAGGCAGACCCTGCTGCCTCTGGAGGCTCTGCGGATGAGTCAGTCTCTGCTGCGGAGTCGGAGCCTGGGACAAACTCTGCTGCCGCTGCATAGCTTGTGAATGAGCCATGCTCCTTTGCTGTAAAGCCTGTGGGTTGGACATGGTTGGCGGCTGCTGTAAAGTCATTGGATGAGTCATGCTTTGCTGAAGCGCCTGCGGGTGACCCATGCCCTGCTTCTGGGCCCCGGGCGGCGTCGGGCCTTGTAGGTGAGGGGCGGGTTGAGGGAGGTTTAAAGTGCTTTGAGCGGCGTACGGCCCACTGTGAGGGTTCATGGCGGCCTTCTGAAGGTGCCGGGCGCGGCTACCGTCCGACTCTTTGACGACGCCTTTGGCGGGCGCGCGGAGGACGGCCAGCAGACCCCTACTGGAGCTGACCTGAGACGGGTAGGGACTGTGGCGCTGGCTGGACGAGGACGTGTCGAGCCCGTTGACTGTGCGGCGGATGTGCTTCCTTTGAGGAACTTTAACACTGTTGGGGAAGATCTGAATGCTCAGAGGGTTGTTGGCAACTTTCTTAGCAAAGGCATCCAACTCTGCTGGGGTTGGATAGCTGGCAGATCTCATCTTCTGTGTAGTTTCCCCTGCAACGTGTGGATGGTCAGACAAACAGAAACACCAGAAACACTCAGCAAAGCACTAATATTCCACTCTTACTCTGCATTATATACGGGTCCTGTAAAAAGCATATTCTGTTTGCATATTTGGAATCAGGCCTTTCTAAGAATGGAATGTTTCCCGATTAAAACGTGTGGGATGTGCAGACATTACTCAGGTTTTAGGAGCATTCTTTGGACATGTGGATCCTGACTGCTGACCAATGAGGGAAATGAATCCTCTAAAAACGGAAAGTACAACCACAACACTCAAGAGGGCACTCACATTTCTGGAGTCCAGTGTTCATCTGCGTGCGGGAGAGAAATCTGACAATAGGTCACCTGATGCTGGCAGACAGGCCAGCATGCCAATATGACACTAATGCAGCATGGGACACCTTCTCCTCACCATACTGGGGAAGAAACAGAGCACGGAACAAGTCAGCGGACACTTACGCTGGCGTGAAACAACTGTCGTCTGTTTTCGTATCAAGTAGTTTGACATTTTGCAAATGGGAGCTTGTAAACAGAGGTCCTGGTTTTGTAACAGCAGACAAACAGAGTGTAAATAGTTGTTTTTTTAAATGTAATAAAACAGCTAAATAAGAGAGAGAGAGAGAGAGAGAGAGAGAGAGAGAGAGAGAGAGAGAGAGAGAGAGAGAGAGAGAGAGAGAGAGAGAGAGAGAGAGAGAGAGAGAGAGACGCACAGGTCCTGAAGCCATGTGTATTTAGTTGTAGAAAAGCTTGTACATAAACCCACCGTCTAGGAGAAAACTTATATTACTATTATATTAATTATACTAATTAATAAGCTTTAGGCCTCACTGTGTGGAAGAGACTGTGATCATCACAAACAAAAAGTAACAAATACAACATGTATCAAAACAATAATATTATTAAATTAAGCGGCATGTTTTGACATTTTATATACCAAACAAGAAAAATTGCTGTCAGATTAAATGAAAATTAAAACTGCAGCTTCAGTGAAGATTGTTAGGATCTGTGGGTTTTTTTTTTCAGAGTTTAGTCATAAATCATTTTGCAGATTCATCGCAGGTGAGCAGAAGCTTTACGATTCACCATCAGCTCACCGCCACCGTGCAGATACTCAACTGACTCGTCATAGTGGTGCAATTTGTTAAAGTTGTTTTTAGATTAATCAGTGTTATTCAATAAATGTATACCGTCCATATTTATGCCAGTCTTATGGCTGGTATTTTCAAAAACATATTTCTATATGAACATCGCAGCTACATGATTACTTTAGTTCTGTTTTTTCGTCATTGCTTCGAGCTGAAGGCCGATGTCCATATCCGAGTAAAGAGAGCAACGGAAAGCCAACGAGTCAAACCCCGTATACGTGTTCAATAACAATCGAATAAAACTCCGGGCTCTACACTTTCATCTAAATGCAAATGAGGAAAAACGCTTAAACGGACTCGGGTCTCCTTATTCCTTTAAACCTCGACATGCCTCAGGAGGACGCAGTGCAGCGAGTAAAGGGGAAAAGAGCATCTTCGTGAATGCATAGCGGATAATAATGGGACTATTTCCACAGCTCCCGTGTGGCACCGTGGTCGGCTAACGCCCCGAGCGAAGCCGAACACCCACCGTGTCGGACCACCGGGTCCACGCAGCCTCGGGGTGAGGTGGTCCCCTTGCAGACAGCCATTCTGTAGCTAGATCTCATTAGCCATCTGTCTAGCATCAATCTGCTGTAATTCACAACAGCGAAGCTAACTAACGTCAGCAGAGCTGACGCAGGAAGCGGGGCCGTCTCAGCCGGTAGACGTGAACTGACCCGACCGCGGGGGGAGACCGACACAGTTAACCTACATCGATGAACAAGACAGCTCGTGTCAAAATAAATGAGCTTCTTTGTGCTTATTGTGACCAGGCCAGCTGGTTAGCAACCGTTAGCCTTTCATTGACGGAGAAACACCGACGCGACCCGAGTTTAAGAGCGTAATACTTACTCCTCGCGAGTCTACGAGTAGGGGAACTTCATTTTGTGGAGAGATAATGTTTATATTATGTTTTTTGAAAAAAATGAAGCGACCATCCCCGCCGTTGGTTCTCGGAGCTGCTTCTGTCTGGCTACGGAGAGCAACGTCCGCCGGGCATGCGCAGTGACGAAGACTACTGGTCCCTGCATTTAGGCGTCAATGCTAAACGCCCGTCCAATAATTCGACCTATATACTATTAAAGCCATGGCTGAAAGGCTCACACATAATGTTCCAAAAGTATTGCATTCAAAATCTTGCTTCAGTGAATACTGTATACCAAAAGTAAAAGTAAAAAAATAATTAAAAAAAATATTGCAGCCCATAAAGGTGAAACTCTTTTTTAATTACTTATACGTATTACTTATATTTGGCTAGATAGCTTAACCTACAATAAGAGATCACTGTGTAATAGTTCATCAATATTGATGTATTATGTTTCGGGATACACAGTAATTTAAGTAATCAAATAAATGTAAATAAGCATTAAGCAGTCACCTCATTATGCAGTATGGCCCGTCAGTATTGCATAATATTATAATGTACTAAATTACTTTACAGCACCTGCAATGGATTTTATATAAAAAGACAAAAGGATCACAATGAAGTTTTAGCTCTCCTCTACCACACAAGAAGCGTGCATACAAATAAATGCAACTTATTCACATATATATATATATTCACAAGTTACATTTTTTTTAAATGGCCCAAATAATTGATAGAAAGTTAATATAATAAACCCAAACTGACAAAAAATTAAATAAATGAAGCATGTAGAGATTTTGAGTGGTTTTATTTGAACGATTTTTAGCTATATTTATATATGTAAATAAATGACATTGTACATCACCATGCCTTGAACCAAGATTAAGAAGCTGTCAGGAGTAAAAAAATATTCTGAATCAAAAAGACTTTACAAAACTGTAAATGGCAATAAATAAACAGTATTTTTTCAATTTATCATAAAGACAATTAGCTGAGAGTGAATGGATTGTTCAGATTACAGATGTATGACATGCAGCAAGCGCATACAGGAATTCATAGACATATACAGTGTATGTGTTGTAAATAACATTAGGAATATAACACAAAAATGTCATGTGTATATATATATATATATATATATATATATATATATATATATATACACACACACACACACCATTGTGGTCACAGTATTTGTAGAATCACTATATCAGCAAAGAATAATAGAAATAGGAATCAACTCAGGAGGAGCACAAACAACAATAGTAACAGTCCTTTGTGAATTCAGTGTCAGTATGCTCACACTGGCTGCTTCTTCAGCCGTAAAAAAAACTATCACTATTATACGTCCCCTGCCTGAGCTACGAGGATCAAAACTAAAGAGCGCTGTCCTGCTAGTTTGGGGTGGGCGAGTGCAGCTTTTCACAGCTTTGAGAGAAGACGAGCAGAAGTCAGTTCTTCTGGAAGTGTCTAAGTGAGTGAAATACATTTCATCAGTCAAGATTGATAATATACTGTACCTGTCAACTTCCTTTTTCTTTTTAAAAACCTTTTCTACTCCTGCAGTGACACTTTAACATTTTGGTGTATTAGACCGTGAAAACAACAAAGCATCGTGACCATTTACAAACACACTACTTATTATTATTAAAATAGATAAAACATTGCTTGATAAGTTAAAGCACCCTGCTAACAGTTCCTTCTATAGTTCAAGTCACAGTTATAAAAAAACAAACACAAACAAATCAATGTAGACGTGTGCAAACATTGTAAATAAATTAGCAAGTTTCTCTGAAAGTTTGGTTTGTTGACGCACCGTGTCAGACTACGGATATCTGGTGATAAACTTTGCAGTATCCCCAAGTCCTTCTCATGGAATGAAAATGAAAAGACAATCTATTCTATTTGGCATCACCGTTTGCCCTTTTCATTTTCAGAATCTATTCACATTAAGCTTTTTGCCATGCTGTATACTAATTTCACACAACTCCAAGTCGGTTATTTTTGGCCATGAAATCTTTTTTTCTTTTTTTTTCAACACCTACTCATTTTTTGAATCAAGGCCCAAACAACTAACCTTTACATTTAAACCCACTATAAATATCAAAAGGATGATAAGCTCAGATCAGATTTAGCATCCTGTTTCCCTGCGAGCATATAAATAATAATCATATGTATTGAGCCCGATAGACGGTTTCTAGAGGCTTAAACTTCTTTCAGGGCAACAGGCAGCATGTACACAAGGATGGGAGGGCTTCTTAGAAGATTGTGGGCACCTGCAACATTGTACAAATAAAATGATCCACACAAAAAAGTACATAAATAGTTAAAAATTACAACATGTACAATATACAAAAGAAAAGATCGCAAACGGGGATGTATCTTAAGATCGAGAAAGAGGTGCACAAATCAAGATGCCTGCAGCATGCGGAATGTAAGAAGTGAGAGCAGAGACCTCGTGGTCTCAAGAAGCAGAGCCCTGATGCACCAACACCAGAGACCGGGTGTTAGCACGAGTTGCAGCAGGTACGTCCGCCTTCACACCCGTCCAATAGCAGCTCTTCTTTTTGATGGTATTTCATGCAAACAGACATACGATTCAAATACATTAAAAAAATCAATTCAAATCACAGCACAAAAATGTCCTGTGTCAAAAATAAATAAATTAATGAGCAGCAATGCGTTCAGATATCTGGCCCTGTATAAAGTAAGGCACCAGAGGTTTCCAAAATGTACTTGATATACAGTATTTATATCTATATATCTATATATATAGATATATAGATATATATACACGTATAAAACAACAGAATTCTTCAAGTGTATTAAAGGCAGTCCATCAGAGTGCATACAACAGATACTAGAGTCGTGTGTGGTCGCCGAGTTTTCAGGCTTGAGCGCTGGTCCACTTCTGCAGCAACGGCATCTGTCGAGAATAAAGAAAAAAAGAAAAAAAAGACGGATTATCCAACCTACCTTAGTTTTGCTTTTATTGTTGCATTTTCCTGACGGTGTAACTATCTAATTTCAACTCCTTTTAGGCTCAGATTTGGGACAGACAAGCTAAAACCCACCATCTAAAGCACTGAATGGATTGAAAAACCTGGAAAAGACGCATTCAAAAAAGGACTATATTGATAAGTATAAGTATATTGATATCGTCCTTGTAAGTGGTATTTTTCTGAATGAAATGAAAGGCAAGACAAACTGGAGGGTTCTTTTAAAAATGTTGTCACATTGCCACTTTATAGTAACTATCTGTATTTCTAGTAGACGTAAATTTGCGGTGAGAAGTTGTTAAAATTACCTTCGTCAAATCCACTCCAGTAAGAGCATTGACAGACACAGGAAGTTCAGCCAACAGGCGGTTGACCTCATTCGTGATGCGGTTGCTCTCCCCGCTCAGGATGACGATCTCGCTGGTCTTGGCTAACGGCGCCGCCACCTTGGCAGCAATCTGCAAAAACAAGGTTAAGTGATTACTGTAAGCAGTAAATACCGCCATGCACGGAGATCGTGCGATACATGATGCAGTTGTAGCTTCAGGACTTATGACTCATCGAGGTGAAGGAATTGGGGCGATGCATTTTCCACTGTGATGAATAAAATGTTTCGTATTGTGTGCTGTCAACATATAGAGTAAAGTGTGTTATACAGGGTTCATACGGTCATGGAAAACTGGAAAAGTGATGGAATTTTAAAATGTTTATATAAAATGTTTTAAATTCCCAAAAGTTTTTTGAAAAGTCATGTAAGTTTTTTTATCTTCACACGTTTATGACAATAGTTTAATTAAAAGAATAACCATTTATATAAATGTTTATAAGAATAGACATGTATATAAATGTTTATAAGAATGAACATTTATGTAAATGTTATTCTTTTAATCAAACTATTATTGTGTCTCATTAATTTGTGTCATTTAAGGTATACTGCATGCTTTAGAATTCTCATTGTTTGTTTAAATACGAGATTTTCTCCCTTTTTCACAAAATGTTTGGTCATATGGAAATCCATTGGTCAAAATGTGTAAGAACCCCAGCTATACTTAGTCAAAGTTTTATATTAGGCTTAAATGACATTTACAAAGACGATTCTGACATCTCTCTCCCTGACACGAGTTACAAGAACGGCAGACGTAGATAGACCCAGGGACCTCGTGTTGTTCCAGTTTTAACTGGTAGAGAGGAGACAGTAGAGCGAGGACCGGGATGCTCAGACAAAATAACGATAAGAGAGAGGGGGGGGGGGGACGTCAAAAAGAACCTCCACATTCCTTAAAGTAACTGGCTAGGACTGGAACAGAGGTCAAACTGAGTGACGAGAACCAATATGTAATAAGGGGGTGGACGGAGGCGGCACCTGCATTGAGTGTGATGGTATAAATAATATGTCAATATGTTTGTTTGGGAGTTGGGAAAGACAGACGTGGAGGAGGTTGTTGTCTTTACTACCGGACCCAGCTCAGGTTTATTTGTGCAACTGTTGGGTACAAATATATCTACATTAATTAAACTCTGATCCAAACTCTCTGTGTTCTGTGGGTGTTTGATGAATGAGGTCCAGAGGGTGAGTATCCTGTGACGTCTCACCAGCAGTCAGAGAGGAGAGAGAAACTAGTTTATAAGCATCAGGTTAAGAGATTAGTCAGATTGGAAGAAAGAAGGAAGAAATCCAGCCACAACACTATTAAAAACACAGCATGCTAGTTTTGAAAGCTAACAACCATGATAAAGCTTTATAGGTGCCTGAGTGGTGGGATTCTGAGGTTAATAAAACAATTATGTAACCAAAGATTCAAAGTTTTTAGATGTAGATAGAGGCAGGCTGTTTCAGCTAAGCCAACATCTCCTGACATCGATCTTCTCATCGAACTCTGCTAATGATTGAATAAACTAATTTCTCGAAATGTCAAACTATCCATTTAACCGCAATGGCAGCCCAGTTTTAGTTGTTCTCTTACAAATAGATTAATTGTGGATGTTTCTTTCTTTATATTCATGTACTGATTTCTTCAAGACAAGTATGCATGAACATACCAGTGACCTTAAAATAAGACAACTACAAGTGGTGAAGTGGATGTGCATGATGGCGGTCTGCTTTACCATGGGCAGGGCCTCTAGGACCAGAGCCGTCTTGGCTGCCTCCCCATACAGCTGGTAGGCCTCGGCCTTCAGTCTCATCCTCTCCGCCTCGGCCTTGCCCACTGCTTCGATGGAGCACGCCTCCGCCTCTCCGATCTTCTTGATCTTCTCTGCTTGAGCCTGGGCAATTAGCACTGTCTTCGTCCTGATGCAGGGCGAGGAGGGAGGGGGCGGTTACAGTAACCGCTATCTGATTAATCCCACAACATTCTGCTTCCTAACGACTTCTGGTAATAGAACATTTCCAAAACCATGTAATACAGTTTCCGAGGCCATTACTTTATGCGTTGCAAAAAAGCTGAAATGTGGCCAAGAGATCAATATACTAATGTATTTAGCAAAAGGATCCAAAGCTAGAGGCTGCAGCTATCGATTATTCTCCCAATTATCCCTTATATTTATCGGAAAAGAAATAGTTTTTCTTCCGTATTAAAACGCAATACCAAATATACAAAGAAGAAAATAAGACAGGTCTTGCAAGTTAACACCTGTCAAATACCAAAGTATATAAGATGTAGTCGCTCAGCAGGGACGGCCGTAAAAAGCGTTTAGCTTGGACCCAAACGTTCTGCTGGCTGCAGAACGCTGACCTGTTGGTGCCCTTAGTAAATATCTCCCAGGAGGTTTTGCAACTAAAACTCACAGTCAGCTGTTATTTCAACAACCAGATTATCCTTCTCCAACCTACAAATATTTGTACTGCTCAGAAATGGAGGCTGTTGCCGTAATCTAATCAAATTGAAACGGCGTGCCAGCTACGAAGGTTAAGAGCTTGTTGGTTTGGCAATTCTGGTCGGAAAAGCTCCTAAAACTGTCTGATCCTTTAGCCGGTGGCTTTCTCACTCACTTCTGCCCCTCGGCCAGCTGCTGCATTTTGTAGGCCTCCGCCTCGGCGGGCCTTTTTATCGTGGCGATGAGCTCCTTGTCCATCCTGTCGATCTCTCTCTCCCCGATGGTGATCTCCTTCTTCCTCTGCACCACTTGGATCTCGATCTCCTCCAAGCGGATCTTCTGCTGCTCCTTGGCCGCCTGCAGCTCGTACGCCAGCTGGGCCTCCGCTTTCTGGAAACGGCAGCGCGTAAGACTCGTCACGCACTTCCCGAAAAAAACGTGCACACGTTTGAGACTCGCTAGTTTCACACGTCACCTTCGTGTTGACTTCCTGGTTGAAAGAAGCTTTCTGCAGCTCCAGCTCCCGTTTGGAGTCGGCCATCTTGGTGTCAGCTTGGAACTTGACATCCATCATCTCCCTCTTACACTCTGCTTCCTGTGAGAAAATTAATAAGTAAAGCAGTTGGTTGTTGTGCACGACAGGAGAATCTCAGAGTCTCCGACTCCGCTAAAGCGTCCTTACCCGTATCCCAGCATCCCTCTCGGCCTCGGCCACGCCGATGTCGGCGTCCCTCTGCACGGCTGCAGTCTGGGACTTCCCCAGGGAGCTCAGGTAAGCCACCTTGTCGTACACGTCCTGCGAGCACAGACAAACAGGTGTGAGCTTCATGTGAGGACGCAGTGGTGGTGGTCCAAATGTTAGAGAAGAGAGCTTGTGACCAAAAAGGTTGTTAGGGAGGGTAAATCCAGGCGGGGGAATGTGACACTCATTGCCAACACTGAGATGCCCTTGAGCAAGGCCCTCAGTGTGCAGCAGATTAAACTGTGTTTGTACTGGGAAGCTTCCATGTGTACTGGGACCAGGGTGTTGGTGAAAGAGCACATTGCCGTCAGGGAAACTCCCACCTGAATAAATCAAAAAGTTTAAAATAAATAAATCTAACAAAATAATTGGTCAATATAAAGTGAGAGCGTAATAGATACACACTAGACATGATAGATGCGTTTCTTTTTGTCAAAATCAAATGTATGTGTGAGTGAAATGGCCGGTGGATGCAGTGATCATAATATAAAGTCTCATGAAAAGGAAGTATTGCATCTACATTATTATCAGAAACATGTAGTGAATACCTAAATATCCTGTTTCTTTCATCTTAAATGGGACACATAGGCCTTCTATATGTGCTTCGCCACAGCTTATTGATTTTCCACGCCTGCACTGGAACAGATGCTGGCAAAAACAAACGCCCCATTCACAGGAACTGTTTGCTTGATGGCAAAGCTCTCAGCTGTGTCCGACAACCTAATAAAAGGAACGTCCCATTTTCACAAATATCATCTACACCAAATACAGGCCTCCGCTAATGTGCTACTCTGGTCCTTACACGTCACAGAAAAACCATCTGGACCCACTGAGGTGAAAGGGGTGAGGGATGCGGTGAGCCGCTGTGTCTGCAGCACACTGCAATTAGTTGGGATCAACAACAGCGGAGTGCAGATGAGGAGGGAGTCTCCAGCCAGTCCACCATTACAGCCAGAGACACTGTCTCTAATGAGCTGCAGCCTCGAGGCTAGATGAGAACATATTTGATAGATCTGAAAACCAGACGGGGGCGGCTGCTAACTCGTGTGTGTGATCCCCACTGTACTGCTCAGCCAATAAACACACGGTCGGCCGCTCAGCTGTAGTCACTGGGATGTGCCGTATTAAATGTTCACCCTACCGTAATGAGGGCCAACAATATATAAAAAATATATATATTTTCCTAATACGAATCAAACCTTCGGAAATAGTGTCATAAGAGCTCCTCTGATTTCTTATTCTCATCCTCTCATCCTCTTATTCTCTCATCCTCTCCATTCAGGGTCGGGACGCGGGGGCAGCAGACCAAGACTTCCCTCTCACCCACAACACATTCCAGCTCACGCTGGGGGATCCCGAGACGTTCCCAGGCCAGCTGGGAGAGACTCTTATAAGGAGGGGGACTTGATGGATTTCGCAGGACTGTAATCTAAATTAGATCTGCCTAAATCAGACTTTTTTTCCGCTTTCTCCGGATTAGACACCATGTATAGACTGAATATATCCATCACCTAACCACCCCCTTATCTCTCAGTGACTACTTGCTTACTCTGATTCCTATGCGAAAGGGCCCCATATGATCTATGGCTCCATTGACTTGTTAACCCGGACCAGACTCTCGCCTAAAACCGGCCTGGGAGAAAGAAACAACGATGGCTTCACATTCTGGTCGTGTCCCACTCCCATTCGATCAGTGCGAATGGGATGCAATGCAATGTTTTGTTTCTTGTTCACACAAAAAAATGTCTGTCTAGCTAAAATCTGGACTCTGTGTTCACATGATAATGCTTTGGGCTCAAACTGTCAAAGTTGAAGGACAATGTTTTCCCGATGTCAAGTTTTTAATGTGAAGATGACGGTGAGAGAATTGTTCGGTTGCTGCCATTTACATTCCTCCTGATGCAACTTCAAAAGACGCACTACAGGAATGTACTGCTGTTTTTGTTTTGTTTATCGAGTTTTGAATTTTTTATTAATGGACGACAACAGCATGTTGTTGCTCATCCCTGTGAGAATTCCACAGTGAGAATAAATTATCCTTGAATCCTTAATAGTGCTTTTTATTATCCTCGCCCCTCTGTCCTCAGATCTCTTACCCAGAAATAGATGGAGGTCCACCATTATTGAGGAGGATTCTCACACTGGCTGAACAGGCCTGTATACAGGGTTGTTCTTGAATCCAGACCACATATACTGCTTTCAAGTCAAAAACCATGCCGATAAGTATAATTTTGACACATCTTTGCTCAGTTAGAACCTTCTTCAGGCATTTTGGTTCACTGTCAAGAGTGCCAGGTCTCATTTGTCGTTGCCAACCCACCTTAATGGTGAAGCTGAGAATCTCGATGCCCATCCTGCCCACGTCGGGAGACGCCACCTCCCTCACCAGTTTGGCGAACTGGTCCCTGTCCTGATAAATCTGCTCCACAGTCAAAGTACCTGCAAAAGAGAGACGGCGTCAATATCTCCACATCACATTTCCACATGTGCCGTTTGACATGCTGCTTTCCCCAAACTAGCAGCAGTCTTGTGCATTCTTTAATAATGTATCAAGATTTCTTTGGGTCATGTGAAAACAAGGGCAGCAGAGTTTTCTTCACCCTTTCAGAATCATGTCATCTTTTAAATAATATCCCTAAAGAAAATTGCACTAATGCCACAAATCAATCTCATTTGTTAGTAACTAAATGTGTCAATTTGAACTGTTAAGCTGAAAATGGTTTTGGTTTTGTACAAAAGAAGAAAGTTGAAGACAATATTTGATGACGATTGATGAGGACGTTTTTTACTTGAAGATGCATCCACACAACAACAAAATCAACAACAACAAAATTCAGGTCCACGAATTTTAACAAGCACAATTGTTTAAATGCGTATTTAAATTGTCCGTACCTAGAATGGAGCGCAGATGTCCCTCCAGAGTCTGCAGAACCACAGCTTTGATCTCCACAACTGATTTACCCAGGAACTGCTCACAGGCTATTGCCAGTAGGTCCTGCTCCGTCATCACTTTCACCTGAAGAAGACACACGCACGTCAGCTGACCTGGTGACAGACCGAACCCTCATTTGGAGGTAAAGAAAACATACAACCTGTTACAAATAATTAAGATAGATATTAACAAGATAAGTGTTAATAAGGACTGGGTGTTATTAAAATAATGTAATTATATATAAGTGCTAATACAGTGATATATTATAATAACACATCTTTCAACAAAAATCTTTTTAACAAGAGAGGCCAAAGGTCTCAAATGTTAAATATTGTCTCAACACGAGCAACCAAACCTCTTTGCCTCAATAAAAGAGTATAAACTCTGCAATATTTAATAAAAGTATTTGATCCTAAAACAAGTAGACCACACATGCTTTATGCACTTGACAGTTGTTTAAATTGTCTGCGGTAAAGAAACATTTCAGTGAGTATGAACATTAAGATTCAGTCAGACTGGTCCATGTGGGTGACACCGGCATGCGGTCTTACTTGAGCTACCCCTGTGACGGTGATGGCCACCCCCTCTGCCGTCTCCACATCCTCACATCGGGGCTGCAGAGTCATGATCTCCAGGGTTATCCTACAGAAAGAAAGAAACACATTGAGTGATAAGAGCAACCTGTGGAATAATATAATGTAATATAATCCGTAGTTGTTAAATGATAACTTTTGTTCGGAACGCTGAGAATTTGATGTTGGGTGTGCATTAAAATCAGAATGAGGTTGCGATTTATTGGCCGAGTTTGCGGCCACACGATAAGGAATTTGAGTCCGGCTTTATGGCCCTTTCATCATTGAACATATGCACAAATAAACACACAACTAACAAAGCTTAACAAAGAGAGGTACAAATAAACAGAACTATTATGTACTCGCTGAAAAACAGGTCTATATGATTATATATCAAATGCAACAATAAACAACACCAGTTATATATAAACATCCGGTGAGTGGTTTTCATCTTTAACAGGTAGTCTATTGATGATCAGGGAAATGTTTTATCCACTCCAGGTCTTAATCCACTTAACGTCACACAACGTCAGAAGCACATAATTAATGGAAATCTAATACTATTTTCATGATTCTGATACTGTTTGAGCATCATACAGCTTTCTTTTATTTTAAAATATAACTACACATTAATAGATTGGGATATGCATCACTGAAACAAATATTTTTACAACAACTTCTTGTCCGACCACACGGCGAAGGTCTTTAACGACTGCACTGACGAACAGCGCTGTTGTAATAAAACGACTGCGATAAAATGCTCCGTCTCCCAGCAGAGATTGAGCAGCCAACAACATCTACGGTAACAAGAAGTACCAGAGAAATGCCCCATGTCTTGTGACATTGCACATTTAACAGGGCAGTTCAGATTTTTACAGTCAAGCACGATACTCATCTTAGAAAAATGTAAATGTTGTAGGTTGAAAAAGAGACGGCTATACCAGTTTGCGTTAGAAACAACAGCACAGCATGTTACAGTGGTAAAGTATGGAAGACCAGCTTTCCTCCACTTGTTTACAGACAAGTCTTTAGATACTGGCATTGACTTCCCTGTGGAACTCCAAGACAACAAAAGCCCATTTCAGCTGTGGCCTGAGCACATTTTAACAGAGGGCTTTCAAAATCATAATCCACCTGTCTGCCATGAGAAGCACTTGCTGGCACAAAAGCATTTCAACGAGTACTGAAAGTCAACTTCGTTTTGAGAGATCATACATGGAGCATACAGTATGTTTGGCTTATGATGTCACCTTTGGGTGTCCGAGATGAGACACCAAGCCCAGGCCCATCCTCCCACGGCGTAGGTCTTTGTATCAGCGCCACAACAGTCACCTAAGGGAAGAGGAACAGTTGCATTAAGACAATGCTTTCTGAGCAGTCATCTGATTGATTGATTGATTGATTGGTTAGTTAATTTATGTAGCTTGAGGGTTTGTTCAACAACCATCTGTCTGTCAACAGCAGGATCACAGATTAAAACAGAGCTTCCTCTAGTCCGGTTTTACCCGTGAATTAATGAATTATTTGACATTTTCAGGGATGTAAAAATGTTTCAAACAAAACAGGGAAACAACATATCTTTTCAGTCACAACATAAAATAAAAAAAAATTGACAGGGTTTTTTTCAAGTTTTTTGACAGGGTTTAACCAGATATTGTCAGTTATTTTCAGTTATTCATTTAATATTTCAGCTATTTCCAGATGTTTTCAGTTATTTATTTCATATTTCAGCTATTTCCAGACATTTTCACTTATTCATTTAATATTCCAGCTATTTTCAGACATTTCCAGCTATTTTCAAACCTATTTCAGCTTTTTTTTCAGACATTTTCAGCTATTTTAAAACCTTTTTCAGCTATTTATTTTTTATTTTTCAGCTTCAAGCTTTCAAATGTTAAGCATTCCAACGCATTTTCAGAAGGAAATGCTCTTTCTAGCTACTTTTCATTACTGGAAACAAGTGACGATGAGCCACAAGTACCCATTGTTGTTTTAGGAGTCACGAGCCCAATCATATTGGGGGACCTGCTGTGCGGCAGCGTTGTGATATGTTGTGCCACTAATGAATCACAGTTAACGTTTCATTTCAGCAGGAGTTAATGGGGGAGAAGCAAACCCGCCCCCTTCAGTTACACCAGGGGCCTACACAAAGACACGGGCTTTGATAGCTGCCATTTACACGCGTTTAATAATTAAGTGTCAGTGACGGTTGTATCGTCGTTTGATGACTGCTAATAATGCAATCCGTCGCTGTCTTGCATTTATGTATTGCATTAGCGTCAACAAGAGCACGATGAACGCGTCCCAGTTCGCCTCTGGCACCAGCTAGCTAGCTATCCGTTAGCCCTTCTATGGTCATGACAGCTAGCCGAGCGTCGTCCGCTCGGTAACGAGGGGAGCCACTCACCGGAGACCACCAGAGCTTCGTTCGGCCCGACCGTTAAGCAGCTCCCCATGTCGACTCGGAACGGAAACAGAAACTAACTAGCAAATAGCAGCAGGACCCTTTAGCGGAGTCGAGGGTGTGAAATGCTGTCCTCCGTTTTAATCCGAGGCTCAACGGTAAATAATAAGTCTTGACGTCTGGCTCGCAACAACACAGGCCCCGCCCCGCCTAGCGACGCCTCACAGTGACGTCACTTGTCAACACGAAAGACTTTCTGTATTTATTTATTTACACATTTATTTAAACATGTATTTATTTATTCCTATATTTATTTATTTATCTATACTTAAGTCATTTTAAGTCCTCCATAGCCCTGCTCCTGAGGTTGCTCACATTGTCAGCTGCAGTGCTCGCTGAATGAACCCCCCGTCGTAGACGTTGACCTGAATGCACTAAATAAGACATAGGGAAATACTCAAGTGCAGTACAATCCTTAGTTACAGTACAGTACATACACAGTACACAGTACATATTCTTTTCGACTTTTTGAGCAACATGTCTTAATGTTCACTAGTATAAACTTCTGAAATGTGGATGATTGCTGAATTATATTATCTGCTATGATGGCAAACTGAGTCTTTTAGTGTCAACTTGTACTTTCGTAAAATGTGATTTACCACCCATGGACCAATATTTGATAGACTTTTACAAAATAACAGATATTTTATTGAACAAATAACGAATCAATCGAAAAAGTAATTTGCAGACAAATCAATAATAAAATATCAGAAGTTACAGTCCTAAACACACACAAAAGGGTTTGATGTGAGAGAAAAAAGTATAAAATATGAAACAGACTGAAAAAGGGAAAACCAACTTTCAAGAAACTGAAAATTAAAACAGATACATAAAGCAACTGCAAAGAGATGGAAGACTATTGTAAGCGATGTGGGTCTGTGCGCAGGAATAAGTCAATCCAAGCCGTTCTGGGTTTTACTCATAACTTTAGTTATCACTCCACTTCCAACTGTACCGCCTAGTTCCCCCTCCTCTTCTTCTCTCTTTCCACCCTCACCCCTCCAGGCGCTTCAGCAGCGCTAACTAGTGGTCATAACTTCTACATGTAATTAAGTTTATATCATGCAATTTACTCTTACACTATATTAAATGGGGCAAAACAACCACAGACCAAAACCCATTACCACAAATAAAAAAATAAAAGTAAAAAGTGACACAACATTACCACAAAGAGATAAAGCCCCCCCAAAAAAGTTCACCCTGTGTTAGCCGGTTAAAATCCTTTTAATATTATAAACAAATCCCTATATTCTTAATCATTGTAAATTAATTGTAACACCTCCATTTGCTTGGTGACATAAGTGTTTGGGCGTATGGGCCTGTTATTCCAGGCTTCTGGGGACATATGTTTGTTCACATTGTGGGGACTCGCCTTCCTTTTGGGGACAACATGGACGTCCTCAATAATAAAGGATCACTTTCTAGGGTGAATACTTTGTTTAATGTTAGGGTTCGGGTTCGGGTTGTTTTGTTCTTTTTCTTTCAAGTTTGAATAAATAAATAAATGTGTTTAAAGAATATACAATATATTGACAGTTGTGCATGCTGTAGTTCACATTTTAGTGCTGCGTCCAACAGCAACAACATCCTTGTCACCGCTTCCTCTTCCGAGGCTTTGTGATGCTCTCTTCTTCTTCCCTCTTCTTCTCTGCTTTTCCTCTAATCCCTCCTCTGTCTCTCCACACTCCTGCTGCTCCTCTTCCTCAGCGGTGATGTGTACGACCACCTCCCGATTGGTGAGGTCTTTTGGAACAGCCGCAGGGTCGTAACCTTCCTCACAGATGGAGGAGGGGGAGGCAGCGGGGTCTGCGAGGTCCGTGGGTGTCGGCACGCTGTTGAAGGCGATGAAGCCGATAAGGATGACCACCAGCGAGACCAGGTAGAGCCCAGTGAACTGAGAGTATATGAAGAAAGGGGATGTTGATGTAAGTGGATATTAATACACTCCATCTCTATTACGGTGGGTTTATTCTCAATATATATATTTAAAGTTTTGTCTCCACAGGGGGGCATACATTAACACGTGCATGCACCTGCAGGATTTATGACATCGCTACCAGTTTGGAGCCAATCATGATCCAGAATGCAACTTACGCAAATGGGTAACTAGCACACTGACAATTTATTTTTCAATGAAGTAGGGGTAATGTTGTGTTAAAATATATATGAAGGTAAATCTACTTTTTTGTTTGAATATACCATGACAGATGCAAATCATCATTCAAAGCATATAGTCTGGAAATAAAATGTAATCTGCAAATAAGGCAGAGCAGATATATGGTACATCATTTCATATATATATATATATATATATGTGTGTGTTAATGTTCCTCACTTAAGCAAGTATTTAAGCATTTAATAATGTTTCACTGGCTGGTTCAGTGAGCAGCTCGTGTCAGGGAAGCAGAGGAAAAAACAGGGTCAATTATTCCCAAGGTGACGTCTACATACAAAATTTTCTGTCTGTTTTGAAGCCATTGAAAGGACTTTGCACTCACAATTTTCTAAACTATGCATAAACTGTACATGCGGCTGAGAGACATGCCATTGAGATTACGCTTTAACACATTTTTGTATTCATTAATGGTGCTGTATCTCTAGAACATCCAGAGGGTTGTTAAGACCCGCCTGTCTGTGGCAAGCATAAGAGCTTTTGTTGGGGACTACGTTCAGCATTTGGTGCACTACGGAGTATTCATGTCTGCGTGTGTGTGTGTGTGTGTGTGTGTGTGTGTGTGTGTGTGTGCTCACATTGTACTGGAAGAGAACGATCCCGCAGAAGAGGCTGAAGAGGTCGGCGGTGAGCAGGGAGAGGTTCACGGCGGTGGCGCTGCTCAGCTTCACCACGATGGGCATACAGCTGTACAGAGTGTACATGCACACTGCATAGGCAGAGAACAGGAGCCCTGAGAGGAGAGATGACAAACATGTTAGCCTTTGTTAGCACAACGCTGTGGTGTTTATACACTCTATCTCTAAAAGCACAGATAGACTTTTGCACAGTGCGAACAAAAACCGAGCTGACTTCTAGATAAAAAGAAGAGTAGCATCCTAAAAAGCGTACCTGTTTGCAGTCTTTGTGCTAACATTTGTATACCACAGATACCCATAAAACTGCACGTGGATTACTTTTCAGGAGGAAAATAATAACTTTTCTATTACTGGATAAACAGTATCAACTGTATTAGAGCTGTGTTTCTGTGAGTCTTTCTGTGACTCCTTAGTCAGACCCTGTAGGTCATCAACAGAGGTCAATATGAGGTCAAAGATTAGCCAAGTTATTGCCCGTACATGCCCAACTTATTTCTTCACGATGTGGGAATTCCCTCATCAACCAGGCCTTTTATATCTTTATCCAAGCAATATCGAGCCATATTGAAATATAGTTTTGCATCTTAAAATTAATAAATTAAACCAAGGAAGGTGAAATATTTGCACGGCCACATTATTCCGCTGTTCTTGAATCTTGAATCTTTTCTCGACGCTGCTTTTTTTTATAATACTCACCGACTTGCCAGCTCCACTGAATGTTAGCCACTTCGTTACGTTCCAGTATCACCCTGAGTAAAGGAAAGACAACTTAATTAACCAAAGTGTCGAATAAGCCCAAAGTCCCGGTCACACCAGCCCACACTTACATCTGTACCGTGCTGATGATGGTGCCAAACAGGCCGACCATGCCCAGGAACTCCACCCTGCTGAGGTTCTTCACGGTGTATTCCTGACACACGTTAGACACCGCGTACAGCGAGGCGCCGAGCAGCACCAGACCGTCCCCAAGCAGGATGTTGGAGGCTGAGGAGACGAGAGGGGACACTATACATTTATGTGGTCCAACATTTTCAGATCTACATATATTTTCTTTATGCTGGTTTGTTTATCTGGGATTTTGTAATCACCAAAATAAGGAGAGGTTTTTTTTCTTCCTAAGGAGTAATATGTAGGAGTTAGTGGCATTTAGTGGTGAGGTTACTGATTGCAACCAACTGAATACCCCTTACCTCGCACCTCCATGAGGAGGACGTTTATATGCAGAGCTTATTCTGAGCTCACAAAAACACAGCGGTTCTATATAGTTTTTTAATGTAACTTCCATTTCTGCCAATATATATTCTAATAATAATGATTCAGGTGGGTTATTTTATTGGTGCCTAATGAAGTAGTGGCTAATATCTTCAGACCCACTGACTCAAGAGACATCAGTAGAGGACATTAATCGGACTTCACATGGTTTCCTCTGGCATTACAAAGGGCTTTATACAACTTTCCCCCTCTACACCCGGAAACAGACGTTGATGTGCAAACATTCTCCGTAAAGTCTGTGAGGAGAAGTCCAAGTGAAGCATTTTTACTTTTAAATCCCACATTTTCCAGTTTAATAAATGCAGGGCCTTGATCACAGATTGGTCGGCACATGAGGGAAGTTCTTACTAGAGCCCTGGTCTCGTCCAGCCAGCAGGTCGGCCCCCACCATGGCCCCCACCCCGAGGAGACAGATGCAGACAGAGATGTAGTGGACCAGACTGTATCGTGTCTTCAGAACCCACCAGGACAGGATCATCAGGACTGGGACCACAAAGCTGTCCAGCAGCTGGAGACAGAAAGCCATTTGAATATATACACAAACATTGATGAATACATTAAATGACCTGATATTATATATATATATATATATATATATATATATATATATATATATATATATATATATATATATATATATATATGTATAGTCCAGATTATGACTTTCTTAATTTTACCCTATAAATTCCAGTTTGTCTAAATAGTATATATATATATTAGGGCTGGGCACGTTAACGCGTTAATCGTGCGTTAACGCATCACTGAATTAACGCCGACAATTATTTTATCGCGCGTTAACGCAGGTTTAATTATTTATTATTTATTCCCCCGTCAACACAGCTCGGCTCGCGCTTAATCGGCTCGCGATTAATCGCGTGATTAATCGGGGAAATCATGCGATCAAACGCGATTAAAAATTTTAATCGTTGCCCAGCCCTAATATATATATATAGTAATCTGACACTGCATTATAATAAAATGGTACCATTTATTATACAGAAAAATCACAACAAAGGTGGCATTAAATAAACAAATGGTATTTGAAGGATCCAAATTATGAAAGGCAAAACATATTTGGCAGTCAGACATGAAGTTGGTTGAAAGATTGAATTTAGTGAAAGTCAAAAATAATATTATAAAATAGTTTGGGGAATTTTATTGACGTGGACATTTGGTTCTCTTAGTACATTAGAGCACTTTTTAAAGGGCGAAAAAAATCTGAAGTCACAACAAAAAATCACAACAAACCTCTGACCATGAACACCACACAAACACAACCTCACCTGAACACTGGTGATGGTGGTGTATTGGTATGCTTTGACCATGGCGTAGTTGGCCTCCACATCCACCAGCCCCAGCAGAAGATACTTCCACCATCGCCTCTTCAGGATCTGTAAAATATTACCATCCCCTATGTTTTTATGGGGATCACCCCTGAACTTCAGTACTGTCATCTATTTGTTTCAGTAGCCTGAGAAGACTTTCATACTGAATCTCTGCTGCATTTTGTCAATTGAATGTATGTCATTTTGAATAATATGCCAAATTCATAAATGTAGATGTGACTATTATTTGTAAAGTAACTACTAAAAGTGAAAAGTTAAGTAAAAAGTATAACATTTACCTCTAAATTGCAATTGTGGAAAGTAATTTAATACATTTAGTCAAGTACCTCAGTATGATTCTGTCATAACTGTTCTTTACTTATTTCCATTTTAATGCTATAATAATAATTGTATTTCACTACATTTATTTGACACTTATAGTTACTGTTTACATCAAAATATATATAATATGATAATATTATACACAGTAGTATACAACGAGTCCAAATATGGAACCACACTGAAGAACTACAGTCAAATCGTACATGTATTTGTTAGTCATAAAATCTAAATAATATACATATTCTATGATATTATAAAACTGAAATAATTAATACTTGTCGAATTTTATGTTTATTTAGCTGATTATAGTTCTTTAACTAACATTTTGAAATCAGAAAATTTCAGTGAATAGGAGTATTTATAAACTGTAGTATTATTACATAATAACATTATTATTATTATTATATGTTATTATATATATATATATATATATATATATATATAACATCAATATTAACATAAATAGTATTACATATATGTTATTATATGTTATTTTTATTATATTAAGATTTGTATAATTTCCCCACTGCGGGACAAATAAAGGAATATCATATCATATCATATAATGGTGCTTTAGTAAAGGATCTGAGTGTTTACTCCACCACTGCTGAATTGAGTTGCATGAAATAGACTAAAGTGCCTCAAATGTGTACTATGCTACATTCCAGCACATAGTTTATTTGTTTATAGACAGAACTCTTGCATATAACTTGAATTACGCAACACCAAGTAAAGCAAAAACCTTTAGTAATGTCACAAATCATCAAAGTATTACTCCTGTGTTACAGCTGTGGGGTTGTGGGGGTGGGGTTACCTGTTCTGCAGAACAGCACAGGGGTGTAGGTGACACACAGCAGGGCGTAGTTAAAGAAGCTCTGCAGCATGGGTGTGTTCACATGGAAGCTTGCGGCCAGGTACTGGGAGGTGATGGCCGTCCCACAGATGAGCACAGCCAGACCCTGACCCATAGCCAACGTCTTGGCCAGCCGCCTGAGGGAGGAAGAGTAGCACGGCACATTCTATATCTTTATCTTTTTCATTGTCGTCCCCTTGAAACAATCTTAAGTCCAAATTCAAAGTACTTTACATGAGTATTTCCATTTCATGCAACAGTATACTCCGACTCCACTCCACTATTCCGCTACATTTATCTGACAAAGTTAGTTACTTTTCCTCCCCTTTCTTCCCCTGTTTCTCCTCATCTCTACGCGTTAATGTTGAGTGTCTGTGATGAATTGAGAAGTGTTCCTAAGTGTAAATAAACTCTTTAAAAACCATCTTGGATCAGATGGAAAACTCATTGTCACGAAGGAGAAAGAATATGTTTTTATCTGTTTTAGAAATACGTGGTTTCCCACAGGACAGACATGTGATGGTCTTATACAATATGATGTGTTGATGTAGATTAAACTGACCAACAGGGATATAAAGGAGTTAAAACATCTACAGCAGTAACACGTACATCAATGCAGTGATAATAATCCACAAACATCATACATAATAGTGAAAGGAAATATTTAAGTGTAGTACTTCTGCTGTTAAATTGTATGTGTAGTGGAGTTCTTTCAGCGTGGTTAAATAATGTGATGACTTCTTGCACCACATTTTGACTTACAACAGGGGGGCTTGCCTGCTCTGATCTAAGAGTAACAACGACATGCTTTCTCTCGTCCACTTACCAGGTGAATACTTCCTTGGGCTTGAATTTCCTGACCCTCATCATAATTCCAGTGCTTCGGCTTTCGTCACTCACATCCCCGGGTGCATCATCCTCTGACTGCTTGGTAGCCATGCTGCCACTCCGGTGATGGTGGAACCAATCCTCTGACTTTTTTCACGGTTACAAGCTTTCAACTCCTTGACTTCTCCTTGCATGATTAACTTACTCAGAGGGCAAAGATCGCTCTGTCACTTATCTCCACGTGTAATGCGTTGAAGAACACCAGCAGCACTTAAAGATAAGCGATGATGAAAGATAGTCATCACTTTGCCTCTCTTATTTTCACTGTCATCTGTTATCTGCTGATGAGATTACAATTTGTGTTGGAGGAAATGTGCTTTCTCGTTGTTTTTTTTATGGAAATACCATAGTTGGATAACTGATTAACATTAACCAGAGTGAGGTTCCAAAGTACAATGTACTGTTACTTTTCTTATGTAATTCTAGTTTATGCTACTCTGCGAAAATGCTGAGGGAAATATTGTATTTTGTACCAGCTGTATACTTAAAAATATATAATAATCTAATAAAATACAATATAGTGTAATCCCCTCCCACGCAAACATGTACATACTTGTCACCCTCAGTGACTACCAAATACTACAAGGATGCTTTAGTATTAAATATAATATTTTCATTTTATGATACTTTGTACTTCTACTCCACTACATTTTGCAGGCCAATATTTTACTGTTTTACTTGACCAAATTTGTTTGATAACTTTAGTTACTATATTTAAACATTATTAATTATTATTAACACATGTTGGGCTTAATAAAGTGCATATAGTATTCAAATTAGCCTTAGCTTTACCAGCCCCAACACTAAAGTCGTGAATGTACACATTGATGCATCTACAGTTATAATCTTTCTTTCTTTTTTTAAATGGCGCATTCTGCATTAGTCATTTTACTTTTGGTACATTAAGTATATTTTGATGCTCGTACTTTTGTTATTTTTCCTTTAAATACGATTTTAAATGCAGGATTTTTATTTGGGATTGATGAATAAAGAATGCAAGTACTTCTTCCGCCACTGTTGATTTCAGTGTGCAAAACTCCCATGACCTCATCCTGAGCCAGCTGGAGTACCTGTCTCGCGAGATTCCGCGAGGTGATAAGTTGAAGAAACATGGCGTCGTCCAATTTGTTAAAGGTAAGAAGCACTTGAATATATCGTATTTCCTACATTTGTGTACCGATTTGAACTCTTCGTGTTCATACATTTGAACTATTAGTGCATATTGTCACTATGGTGGTATATATGTGTTTGCACTAATAGTGTAAATCTCTGAAATAAGTGCACAAGTGGTGCGGCTGAAGTCACAGTTGTCGCCGCTGTCGTTGTTGAAGTCCGGTGTTGCGTCGGGTTCTGTCCCCCGACGATTCGCGACCCTCGAACACGTTATGAACCGGACCTCGGTACCTCTTCCTCTGGCACAAAACACGAACCGGAGCCGTTACCCGGCATTTCGGCGACGACGAGCCGCAGCTCAACAAGAACCGCATCGAGCCCTCACCCCAACCGCGGAGGGCACGGGGACTCGACGGGGACCCGCACGTCCACACGGGACCCCTCTTCTCGGAACCGATTCGTTTGGACTCGTTGTCGCTGACGTGCTCTGGCGCTTTAATTTTAGCTAGCTAACTAACCGAGCTCCTCTCAAAATGTCACAATACACCGTCTGTGTCCACAAGGCCCAGTTAAACATCACCTCCACCGGTTATTGGCAGCGCTTTCTTGGGAGCAGACGGTTCGGTTCTCGCCCTCGTTTATGATTAAAGCTTCTTCTCAACCGGTACTCGCCGACCACGAGCTGACATGCTAGCTAGACAGGGACGTTGACGTCAACGAGCTCACACAGGCGGCCACACTGAACCTGCGTGGCTCGTGTTAAACAGCTTCAGGTATTCTCAGTAGTGCAACTTAATTAGATTAACTATACAGCTCCTTGTCCTGTACTTGAGTATTTCCTTTTGATGCTACTTTGCTTTCAGCTGATCGTTCCTGTCCATCCGACTGGACTCGAGGCTATAGCGTTACACCTCAGTGTTGTACTTTTTACTGCACTAAATTTACTTGGTAACTCAATCTACTTTGATTCAGATTTATAATACATATCATAATGAACCATATGATTGGGAAGTATTGTTATAGGTTCAAATTAGACTATGGATCCCATGGTACAGTTTATCAAATAATTGATGTTCAGTACTTTTAGCAGCTGCAACATTGAAGTACTGAACTCATTACTCCATCATTATTAAGGGCAGGACCCCATTGGAGGTGGACAGTGACCACACAGCAGCTGTGTAGTGTTGCTGCTCTTCTGTGATGTAACTCTGAGTTGAATATCTCCTGGATTCTGGACTGTTTGCTTGGACAAGTGAAGGTTTCTCCAATAACTTATTACGGGCATTTTTCATTATTTTCAGACATTTGATAATCTACATAATTAGGTGATTATTTTAATGTAAAGGAAAATATTCTCAGACTTTTAGCCACAATGCTAAAACATATTTAATAGTTTACCATCAGGTTATTACTCTGAAGAAGGTTGTTGAGTCAAAATGTTAGCATATTGCCTATGAGTGTGCGACTATTTTCCTTTACACTTGAGCTTTCCCCGTGGTCAGCACCTCTCCAGCACTGGTGTGCCTTCACTTTCTCTCTCATCCTGAGGCAATTATTTCATACATTCTAGACCCATTGGTCAAAAGGGAAAATAGCCGTTAGTTGCAAACCTGCAAGGAAATATGTATGAAGCTTAATCTGCAATAAAGCTGGCATTAAAACATGGCCTCTGGGATCTGAATACTTCAGTTAAAATATGTAGGAAATGGCTTTAATGAAGGAAAGGAATAGATTCATGTGTTGTAAATGAAATAGCATTTAAAAGTTGTTTTACTATAACATAGTATGTTATTCTAATTTTGGATAATGCAAAGGAATAACATGTTGTTCTTCTTTCCTTTGTGTAACCCAGCTAGTCGTTCAATGCAAGGTTACTTACTTTAGACTCGTACATTCAATAATAAGAGTGTATAAAAAGCATTTAACACTTTCTACGTTGATTTAAAATAAGGAAAAGCTATTCTATTGCAACAACTACTGATCATCTAGTAGGCCTTGATCCCAGCCCTTGTTATGTCTTCAGTCCTAAAGTGTCTTTGTGTATCTCTGCATTACTGCAGCTGTCGTCTCTGACTTGCTTCTCTCCCCAAACGCCACCTTTTCTCACCGCTCCTTCCTTTCCCTCCTCCCATTCCACCCATCCCGTATCTCTCCTCCAGAACAAGGGCTCCCTGCAGTTTGAGGACAAGTGGGATTCGATGCGACCCATCGTTCTCAAGCTGCTCCGACAGGAAGCCGTCACCAAGCAACAGTGGTTCGACTTGTTCTCGTAAGAGATGCTCTCTGCTCCGTGCCTTCCTGCCTTCTGTCTCGTTTACGACTGTGTTCCAATTCAGGATCAGTAGAGCAGCTGCTTCTGCTGCCGCCTCTAATGCTGAAGACAGTCGCCTGACTCTGGACAACCGACCGCTCACAAATACACAGCGTACTACTTTAGTGCATTTCTACAGCACACACGTGCAATACATAGGCTCAGTTTTTACCAACAGGTGTTATGGTTTACACAATGTCAAAAGTGTAGGTAAGTCTGTTGTTGGATTTTGTCACGCCCATTAACTGGTGCGGTCTGGTTTCCATAGCATAAACTCTTAAAGAACAGTGTGGAGCATTCAGGGGGGGGGATCTGTGAGCAGAAGTAAAACATATAATATTCATAACTATGTTTTATTTTGTGTATAATCACTTAAAACTGTAATTTTATTTATAATTAAGGTTCTGAGGACAGGGGGTGTTGCATGTTGTACAGGTGTAAAGCCCACTTTAGGCCCATTTTTTATTTGGGGCTATATGAATAAAATTAACTTGACTTATCTGACTAACCTTAGATAACAAAGTGGGTAATGTGGAGGGTAAAACGGTTCAAGAGGACGTTGGTAATAGGGCTAGGGTAACTTTATATCTAGATGTAGGATTGCGTCCTAATATTTTTACATTGAAAGATTATACATTCTCATATTGAATTATCAGCCCTAGTTTTGGCCTGATAAATAAGATGAGAAGAGGAAAAGGGCTTCGGGAACACAGACTGTAATGCTCTCCTCTCATCTCTTCCAATCGCTCTGGAAAGACGGTTCACTTTTCAAGGGATATTTCTGCAAGTCTTTTCTCAGTTATGTTTATGACGGGTTGAGTAAAAGTTCAGAAAAGTGACCCAGAGTTTGAAGTGCGTAATCTGACTTTGAATTTGTCTCTCGACTGTCCTCCAGAGATGTCCATGCTGTGTGTCTATGGGATGACAAGGGACCAGCCAAAATCCACCAAGCCCTCAAAGTGGACATCCTAGACTTCATTAAACAAGCACAGGCTGTAAGTAGTGTGTTTATAAGTGTGTGTGGGTTGGTTCCATTTTCATTTTTTGTTTGCTTCTTTTTAGCATTAGTAAGTTAATTTAATATATGCAACTCTTTATTGTTAATCTTAAGGCAATTCAACATATTGCTTTAATAACTTAAAGTGCAACCAGGTGAAAGGGGTTTAAAAATAAATAAAAAAATACTACCACATAAGTAAACTGACCACAACTCTTTCTATATTTGTATTATTTATTAATACCAACTTTTGAATAAATTAATATCAAGCAAGCTGCTTTACATACAGCATGTGAGCAAACAGGAAGTAGATAGTATAACAAGAATAAATAAAAAAATAATGACAGTGCTGTATAAATGTATTGGAATGTTTACTGTGGAAGTACATTTTCTACATTTTAAGATTCAGAGCAATAATTACAGGAGTCAAAGCATCATAAGTATTTATTGGCCGACCTGTTTCATCTTTAACTTTTGCTTGCATCTGTTGCCATGGCAGCGGGTGCTGAGCCACCAGGACGACACAGCGCTGCTGAAGGCCTACATAGTCGAGTGGAGGAAGTTCTTCACCCAGTGCGACATCCTGCCCAAACCCTTCTGTCAGTTGGAGATCACGCTCATGGGCAAACAAGGCAGCAACAAGAAAACAAACATGGAGGACAGCATAGTGCGCAAGGTGAGCAACAACAAGTGCGAAGAAGAAATGGGGGAGAAGCAATGGAGAGGAGATTTAAAAAAAGCAAAATGAGCAGAGCTGCAGCGGAGGGGATGATGCAGCAGGCGGTTCCTTTTAAAAGCACTTCATGAATAAATTGGGCTGGACTATTCTTGGACGGAAGGAAATGGACCTACTTCTTATTTAATATTTTCAGTGTACTTGTGCACATTTTATGACTGCCCTTCCCTTGTATTTTCTGCAGCTCATGTTGGACACGTGGAACGAGTCCATCTTTTCCAACATTAAGAATCGCCTACAGGACAGCGCCATGAAGCTAGTGCACGCAGAGAGGCAGGGGGAGGCCTTCGACTCCCAGCTCGTCATAGGAGTACGAGAGTCGTACGGTAAGACGGACAGAATCGGGTTCACTGTACATATTCTAGGGGGGGGATGTCACACACAGACTGAGAAACACCTGAATGATGCACTAACAGTAATCTGGATTGTCTGTGCTTCTGTCCCTCCAGTCAACCTGTGCTCTAACCCAGAGGACAAGCTGCAGATCTACAGGGATAACTTTGAGAAAGCCTACCTTGACTCCACGGAGAGGTTTTACAGAACACAGGCACCGTCCTATTTGCAACAGAACGGCGTCCAGAACTACATGAAATATGTACGCTACAATTCTATTGAGTATTTCAAGTGTTGGGATGAGGAATGGGGTCTCCTTAAAATGTGGAAGAGAATGCCACTGACATATGCTCTGATGAAGGGGGTGCTGATAATGTGCCTACACATTTTCTTAAGATATAAATGACACCTCTCCCACCAAGCCAGCTGTTTTATGTAAGTTGTTGTCTCAACAGACAGATTGAGCCGTCTGTTTTGTCGGCTGGTCAAATGTCCAGCTTGATACGTCAAGGAGAGATAGCCAAGATTAATTGTTATGAAAAAAACAAGCTCTGTACTCTTCAAAGCCCTCCATTGACAAATACATACTTTTGACTTCTTAGTACACAAAAGTTGTGGTTAGTTTAGTTTGTGTTATTGTGTGAATTTGGTGAATCTGAACTCGCCCTTTTTAAAACCCCAAAGTCACACTAACAACTTCAGTTCCGAAAGGCTGTTTGACTGTCAGTGTACACTTAAGATATACCTTTTATTTTAGCTGTTTAAAATCAGTTGCATGGCACTTCATCTAAGTACCCTTTACCGCAACAATAACAACTATATTGAAGCTACATTTTGTGGCCGGTGGTTAGAAGGAAAGATCTTACCTTGGATGTGTGTTTGAGATGCTCTTAATTGTATGTTTGTATTCCCGGGATTCTTAGTATCTGTGTTTTGTGTTGGGTTTCTTTGCAGGCAGACGCGAAGCTGCGAGAAGAGGAGAAGAGAGCGCTGAGATATCTAGAAACACGTCGTGAATGTAACTCTGTTCAAGCAGTAAGTGTCTGCGACTGGATCGGAAGCATCAGGCCTATCAGTACTTTCATGTTGGTTTCTATTGTTTTTAGCCAACTATTTCCCTGTCATCCTAATTGTTCCGTATTTTCATGAAATCTTTTTAAGTGAGATAGTAATTACATGTAGAACGGTACAATAGAGCCTCAGTCGTACTGTATCTTTGACTCGCATGTACGATCTGTTGGATGTCGGAGTTAAATCTGTCGCTTCGCTATAATTTAAAAGCACCAAACCTATTTTGATATAGGTTACCATCCTTTCAGTAGCCTCATAAAATGTGTCTGATGCCCGTTTATTGATGCCAAAGTTGCTGTTATCCTGAGTCCTGCATTCTGTGTGTTCTCCCAGCTGATGGAGTGTTGTGTGAATGCACTGGTGACCTCGTTCAAAGAGACCCTCCTCGTCGAAAGTCCGGGGATGATCAAAAGAAACGAGACGGACAGTAAGTACGGCTGTTTTTAATGTTGTACTGTTGTTGTTGAAAGCCTAAACGCCACGAAAAGTAGCTTAAAGCCGAATCATTCGTAAAAGAAGATTTTCGGAATGATTAGAGAGAGAGAGAGAGAGAGAGAGAGAGTATGACAGGGCAAATTGAATTGATAGTGTAGTGATTTAATGCCACTGCTAATAATAATAATGCATTAATGGCAAAATTAGCCGAATGTTGTCGTCTCCTAGTCGTCGTTGATCACTCAGAGCTTATAATGCCTGCCACTAAATGTTCTCTTATATCATTTGTAATTATTAGTAGTAGTAGTATCGGATCCATATTACTTAATTATGATTTAACTTAAGGAAACAAAACCTTCACCTCAGCAGACTCTATGGAAGTCCAGTGGGAACTTGATGATTAGCTGGGTCCACAACTGCTGGACGTCTAGGAATTCAACTTGTATGTTTCATTGATGTATTGTAATCGAGTCCAATCAGAATATGCCTCGCACAAATGCCACAGAAGTTTCTAGTTTGCGTCCCATTGGATATCGGCAGTAGTGTTTCTTCTGCTGGCCCTGCATCCAAATCCCCACTCGGCCCAAAGACTTTAAAAATGTGTTTTTTTTTCCAGCTCGGGGACATAAACCATCTTTGGATACAAGATTCATAATGGAGACCGTCATAATTGACCTTGCAAAATTGTGGTTGTGGCGCCGTATCCAGTTCTTATTTTACATCCATGTCCTGTGTGTAACGTGGATCTCTCCCTCCGCTCTCCTCTCCTCCCTCTGGACAGAGCTGCACCTGATGTTTTCTCTGATGGACAAGGTTCCCAGCGGGATCGAGCCCATGCTGAAGGACCTGGAGGAACATATCGTCAATGCTGGATTAGCAGACATGGTGGCTGCTGCCGAGACGATCACATCTGTACGTTAACAAACGCTCACTTCAATAATTAGTCGACTCATCGTTTTTTTATACACGTTATACGTATATACGTAGAGGGCAGCTTTTACAACACGTGCAGAAGTTTTTCAAATAGCTGTGTGTTTGTGTTTGTCCAGGACTCTGAGAAGTACGTGGAGCAGTTGCTGACCTTGTTTAACCGCTTCAGTAAGCTGGTAAAGGAGGCCTTCCAGGACGACCCTCGCTTCCTCACGGCAAGAGATAAGGTATGTGTAGCGGCGTTTCGTCGGCGTGGTTTTTGTTAAACCGCCAAAGAGCTGCAGATAAACCGAGTTACGTTTCCTTTTGCGAAATACCACGACATCGTATCCTTCCTTTCCTCTTGTCTTCATTTGATGTAAACAAAAATGTAAACTCCATACAAAAACAAAAGAAACTTCTCTCTGGTGCCTAATGCAGCTCTTTACCATCCACCTGCTGCTGTCATGACATCATTACATCTCCGTCCTTGTGGCTCTGACAGTATGTTTTAAGCAGTTTGGTTATATCTGCTCTGTGCTCAAGGCATTTGAGATCATTCCAGCTCACAACGTTTGTTTCAAAATGGTGTGTTTTCATAAAGAACTAAGCCAGCAGCGTAACAGCTTGATCCCCATTTCACACCTATGGACTCCATACTTCTATATAGCGTAAAGAAGCAGCCTCTACCTTTCCTCTCTCGAGTCCGAAGCTTGTGAGTTTAAGGCACGTAATTCACTGACACAGCTCCGATTGCGCTGTGATTTCCTTAAATTGCCACGACAAAGTAGTTATTTTTTTACATACGACAGTTTGTAGCCGTGACATCACATCGAATGGGGAGGCTGCTGACCATGACGATTAGCGTCATGTTGTTTTCAGAGGGGCTCAAAACGAGCACTCCCGCACATCGGACAGCATTTGCGTAGAGTTGAGCTTTTGAGTGTTGAGTTCTGGAGGCCAGTGTTGGGACATTATTTTAATTCACAGGGAATCTTTACGTTTCCGTGGGAACGGGGGAAACTGCATTTAGAACAGGGAATTATTTTCTGACCCCTTACAGACTGAATTAATAATTGAGCATAATCAACTGAATAATAGATGTGAGCAATGGTAAGTTGCAGTCCTACATGTTTTGTCCGTTTTCTGTTGTCCTCCCCCTGCAGGCGTACAAGGCCGTTGTCAATGACGCCACAATCTTCAAACTGGAGCTGCCTTTGAAACAGAAAGGGTGAGTGGAAAGGAAACACTAGTTTTGTCCTTGCAGATGTGGAATATCTTTTCTCTCTGATTACAAACTGGTCACAATGGCGTGGTGTATATGTAATCTTGCATGTGTGTGTTTGTGTGTTCCTCCACACAGTGTGGGTATGAAGACTCAGCCGGAGTCAAAGTGTCCTGAGCTGCTGGCAAACTACTGTGACATGCTGCTGAGGAAGACCGCTCTGAGCAAGAAGCTCACCTCGGAGGAAATCGAGCTCAAACTGAAAGAAGTGGTGAGTCTCTGTCCTGTTGGCCGGCTCGTCCTGAACGGTCCTCGTCACTCAGCGCTAACTCTCTCTCAGCCTTCCCTTTTTCCTCTATTCTCACATTATTATCTTCTCTCCTCGCAGCTCTTGGTCTTGAAGTACGTCCAGAATAAAGACGTGTTCATGCGTTACCACAAAGCTCATCTGACTCGGCGCCTGATTCTGGACATTTCGGCCGACAGTGAGATTGAAGAGAACATGGTGGAGTGGCTGAGAGTGAGTTATACCTTCCTTTAAATTATTTATCAGAAACTCTAATTCTATACTAGAGACTCTGGACAAAAAGTATGCGTATATCTGTGGAAAAACTTTTTTTTCTATTTAGCAAACTTCTCAAATGTATCAGTGATTAATGTTGTCTGACAAAAAAGCTGTCGGATAACAGGGTTTTTTAATTAATTTTTTACAGTGTATTATAAAAAATATATTAGAGGAGAGGAGATAATATTCAGAGAAAGAAATATCGGTATTCTCTGAGATTAAATTGGTAAATTTACGGGAAGAATATTTTGAATATGATCTGAGATTATCAAAATATTCCATGACATTTATTTTTTTTATTATCAAATTTTTCTATAATTTTTTTAAAAACAAGTTTGTCACTAAAAACTGAATTAGCTCATTGTATATATGTTTCTAGATCGTTCTGTGTTCAGCTCTCATAACTTCAGGAACCTGTAACCTGGTTTTGAATATACTTTAATACGAGTTGCACTTTCCGCCTTTTTACCTTTTTTACTCTGGCTTTTACCTTCAATGCAAACCATTGGATGTGGAAATATCTGATCAATACATTTGTAAATAAGATAGAAAATCGGAGCTTGAATCTAGAACTGATAGTTTTAAAATAGAATCAGGTGTACATTGATGTGTCCTTTGTTGTTGTGAATTGCAGGAAGTGGGGATGCCTGCAGATTATGTAAACAAGCTGGCCAGGATGTTTCAGGACATCAAGGTCTCAGAGGACCTCAACCAGGTGTTCAAAGAGATGCACAAACACAACAGGCTGGCATTGCCAGGTAACCCACACACACACACACACACACACTCACACACACACACACACACACACACACACACATACATATATATATATATATATACACACACACACAGACCATCATTTTGAACATCATGTTGTATTGATTGAGAACATAAACTCATGTTTATAATGTTTACGAGGGAATAAATCAGTAGTAGTCCTTTTCTAGACTTCTATACAACCAGACTATTTTTTAAACACTCAACAAACACTGATGCATTATGAAAAATGTGTGTTATTTGGGGTGAAATTAATTGTCATATTATCCCTTTATTGTTATGTGTCCCTTTCATTGCTTTGTCTTTCATGCAGCAACTATAAACCTTTGATGTAGAACATAAACACCGCTGTATTACAACTGATACTCTTCAATCAAATGGATGCATTTTGACATGTTTACATTTGAGACTTCTATTTGTTTTTATATATACACATTGACAATTTGCAAGTTTGAGTTCCTAATAAAGACCAATATAACACTTCACCCGATTCTTTTTCCCCGACAGCGGACAGCGTGAACATTAAGATCCTGAACGCCGGCGCATGGTCGCGAAGCAGCGAGAAGGTTTTCGTCTCTCTGCCCACGGAGCTGGAGGACCTGATCCCCGAGGTGGAAGACTTCTACAAGAGGAATCACAGCGGACGCAAGCTCCACTGGCATCACCTCATGTCCAACGGCATCGTGAGTGAGCCGTAACAGTAGATCCTTCTGGGTTCCGCCCGCCATCAGGAGCCATAAACCCAAATCTCATGCAGTTAAAATACAATTTCACTCCTTAAATCTGGAAATTACTGAAGAATGTTTCTTTTGTTCGTACAACTTCTGTTCTTCCTAAACTTTATATGCCTCATATTCCTCCTACACTGAAGTAATTAGGAAGCTGAGTAGAGGCATGCATCATTTGAGTGTGCCGTGAGGGAATGGTGAACTTTGCTAGTAACTATGAAAACGACTATAGAGAGGGAATTACTGAGTGTTGAGAGTTAAAAAGAAATATTCAATGATCACGTCAATGTCTTCCTCTTCCCTGCATTTGTTGGTCCTTTGATGCATTTATCTGGATGTTACTGAAGGAAACCTTTGGTAGGACTGGATGCAGCATGCGCATTTTTTTTGTATCTAATTGAATCGTGACCTTAACATTGAGAATTTAATTGTGACTTGGGAGAATTGTGATTGATACCCTTACCCCTAAATAGTAATGCAAACGGGGAGTTTCCCCACTCTGCTCTTCTCACCTTGTCTGCCTGCTCCTTTTGGGTGTCCCTTCCCTCTGCTCAGATCACTTTTAAAAACGAGGTGGGGCAGTACGACCTGGAGGTGACGACGTTCCAGCTCGCGGTGTTGTTCGCCTGGAACCAGAGACCGAGGGAGAGAATCAGCTTTGAGAACCTCAAGCTGGCGACGGAGCTGCCCGACGCCGAGCTGCGACGCACACTCTGGGTCAGACAACGGAAACGTTTTAAATGCTTCATTTCAAACTACCACTTAGACTACATGTATGTAGGATCTAGATATATACTTGGTTTGTGTTTTTTAGAGTACTATAAGGAAAGGTGACTGTACACTTGGTTGATAGGATCAGTCGTAAGGAAACGCACACAGACGCACATTGGTGTGATTCATGACGTATGCTGGTGTTTCTACTCCTCTCCTCTGTGCAGTCTCTCGTGGCCTTCCCCAAGCTGAAGAGACAGGTGTTGTCCTACGAACCCCCGGTCAGCTCGCCCAAAGACTTCACAGACGGCACGCTCTTCTACGTCAACCAGGAGTTCTCAATCATGTACGTTGTGGCGCTTTTAGAAATGAGAAAATAACTTTCCCCCCCAAAACATTTTTTATGAAGGGACTGTGGATGTCCCCAATGACCCAATTCAGCTCAGAAATGTATTTTGGTTTATCTCCAAAAAGCTTCATTATTTCCAAATTACATTCTTTTATAAAGTGAGAATTAAATATTAAATTATATTCATTTAATTACCTTCGCATTGAAAATGCAGAAGGTAATGTTTTGGCCGGCGTGCATTTATTTGTGAATATATTTGTCCGTCCGTTTGTCCGTCCGTCCGTCCGTTATTCGTCTAAATCAGACAAAACTGAGCCGATTCTTATGAAACTTGGTGGGATGATTGGTCATGACCCAAGGAACAATCGATTAGTTTTTGGGAGTGATTGGGTCAAAGGTCAAAGGTCAAGGTCACGAAAAGGTGAAAAACGTAAATTTGCGATATCTCGGTTAATTGGCATCCGATTTGCGTGAAACTAGTGCCAAATTGTTCATAATTCAATCTTGTAATATGCGAAGGTATGCTCTCTACCGAGTGCCCATTCTAGTTGTATCTATTCTTATTACCAATTAAATTAACCAGCAACTTCAGGTCTGCACCACACCACAATGATGCATGTTGTTTCCTGCATCACCAGAATGTTTTTAATTTTTTAATACATTTTCCTCAGCAAAAACTCCAAAGTCCAGAAGCGGGGAAAGATCAATCTGATTGGTCGTCTGCAGCTGACCACCGAGCGAATGAGGGAAGAGGAGAACGAAGGAATCGTTCAGCTGAGAATACTCAGAACTCAGGTGCGGAAAAGAAATATGCAGCAAAACACTCATCCACAATTTCATATTCTTATCTTAACTTTCTCGTACTTTTTAATTGTACAGTGGGCTTGTTCGAGTGGGCCATGTCAGATTTAGCCAACACATTTAACTATTAACCGTAGCTGTGAGCCAGCTGCACCCGTGAGTTTGATTTGTGAGCCGGTACAACGGAGACGGGACAGGAGGGAGGAGCTTGTGTTCATAGAACTCAGTGCACTTTGTAGAGCGTGAAAGGTCTAACATTATGCATACTTTGTTTTTTTTATCAGGAGGCCATCATCCAGATTATGAAGATGAGGAAGAGGATCAGCAATGCCCAGCTGCAGACGGAGCTTGTGGAGATCTTGAAGAACATGTTCCTGCCTCAGAAGAAGATGATCAAGGAGCAGATCGAGTGGCTCATTGAACACAAGTACATAAAGAGGGAAGAGGCGGACATCAACACCTTCCTCTACATGGCCTAGGCAGGGAGGGAGGGCTTCCTCGCGCTGCTGTTTTACTTTTGGCCTGTTAACCGGCGCTTTAAAAACCCTGCGAGAAGAGAAGGAACAAAAGGATGCGTGACAAATGGGGAGTGCGTTGGAAGACGAGGAGGAAGAGCCTTTTCAAACAAAGTTTGGATATTTATTTATGTTTGTGAGACGCCGGTGTGTTACAGAGGAGCGAGTTGGTATCGTCCGTCCGTCTGTCTGTCGCCTGTCTGTCTGTCTCCACTGCCCTCTAGTGGCGGATCAGATCCGACGTGGGTGACGCGTCTGCTTTCAGCGACCGAGAGAAATGAAATACTTCCTGCCTTACTTTGTCAGCGATGGACTGCGGAGGAGGAGCCGGGAGGACGAGTGAAAAGAGCCGATATCAATCCTTCGCTTTCACTTAATGCCACAGCTGCCGTCTTGGCGTCAGTCCTTTTGCATACCTCCTATTCTATGTTTGTTTTATTTTTTAACTGGGAATGCGCAAGAAAAAGAAAAAAAAGAAGCCGTGAGTGAAAACTGCCATTAAGGAGAGGAGCAGACACGGATGGAGAAAAAACTACCGAGGAGTATTTTTGCCAAAGTGTGTGTGTGTGTGTGTGTGTGTGTGTGTGTGTGTGTATATATGTCTGAGTATGTGTGTGCATGTGTGCGTACACTTTCAACAGCATGCTGCTCTATGATTTTAGTTTTTTTGTTGGAGGATCTGTCACACTTTGTGGTTGTGTCTGAGAACGTTGGGAAATCATGACCAGTCCCCCTTTTTTAAATGCTGATATTATTAATATTATTATTATTTTGTTGTTCTTTTGTTTGTTAACAGGTAAACAACTATTGTCCGGACGCCCCTCTTGTCTGTGTTGGGGAATGATCACACTGCAAACTATTTATTTGGTGTGTAAAGACCAGCGTTCTGAACAGCATGAGATTAAACACCAGCCGAGTGCATCAAAGAGACGTCGAGAAGTGTGACGAGCTGCTCCCACGTAAAAAACAAAACACAAATACTCGCAACACTGAAGCTTCTCCTTGTGAATCCACTGAGTGTCATTATTTGCACAGTGTCGGTACTAGGACAACTCTGTAGAACTAAAATCAACATGAAGCCATATTGTCCTCATCCCAACATTCAGCTAAAAAATAACCCACCCCCGCTCTTCTATAAAACACTGAATTTCCAAGATTAAAGTGATATTTTTTTGAGAAAATAAAAAAATAACTTGGAAAAACTGTGATCTGCCACACAGGCCGCTGCTTGCGGTGCGTTATGGCTGCAGGGGACGACCTCATCAAATAACACTTTGCATCCTGAAATGCCGTCGCTCTTATCACAGAATCCCGTTATCACGTTTTTCTAGTCTTCCGACCACTCGAAGCGCTTTTAACACGCCATGTGACCATTCGCCCACTGATGACGGGGCTGCCATGCAAGATGCCTTAGCTTTTGTTTGAAGCATCAGGAACTCCCAACACGTTGGACAGATCCATACTGTTGCACAACCTCAATATTTTCTCAGAACATCTGAGGTTTTTGTCTTGAATTTACAACCTTCATCTGGGGAATTCTGAGGTTTTACCTCGTATTATTACCCCCCCCCCCCCCCCCATTTTTTTATAAATGTATCTACAATGGCCCGAATACACCGTCGTACTTTTCTAACTTTTCTAAGCCTCCTGAGCCACAACCTTTTTTTGAGCCACAGGTTTTGTATAGCTCGACCTTTATCTTTTCTTCCAGCTATAAAAGCAGAGAATGGCGGTCAGCAGCGTGTAGTAAAGCCATTGTTACGTTCTCTGAGCCAACGAGAAACTGCGGTACATAAATGCCAAAGATTCTCCATCAGAGAGTTATTTTTTTCAAAATGTGAAATACTCTCTACAAATATATAAAACCCAGCTCCAGCTGAATGTTGGGCAGCGAAGTTCCGAGAAGCCGTATAAAGAGAAGGGTGGGTTACTGGAACTGAGAAAGCAGTAGTGTTACTTTTGAGATAGTCAATATTTAACAAACATGGAGAACTATGTACAGAAACTGTTTTTCCTTTTCTCTTTTAGTTGGTTAGTTTAAAATGAATTCATAGGAATGGAAATCTGGATCTTAAACACTCAACATGTGACAATTGACCTCAATATATACGCTGCTTCTTAATTTTGTATTCCATTAGTAGCTCAGGCAGAGACGTAAAGACTAAACTATGAAGAATACTTCTGTATTCAGTGTCTTTCTCACAGCTTTTATTCTCGGGAGCCTCGCACATATAGCCTGTAAATCCAAAATTCGTCACACAAGAAAAAAGAAGGTTGTCGTGCTTATCGGATGATGTTGTTGGGAGTGGACGTGAAGTGCTACTGCTGCAGAAACTGTAGTACAATAAGTAAGAAAGGAAACGCTGAGACGTAACCAGATGATTCAGCTGCACTGAGATCAGAGGAGCACTTTGCTCTTGTCAAAAACACTGCAACCACAAAAAGAAGAGGATACGTCCAATGGTCACCCGACTACTGCTGTGATCTCACTCGGTCACTTCGTGTTGTGTGTCGTTCTGCTCTGATTGTCTGAGCTGTTCCTGTTGAACTGAACTTGTGAGGAAGAAGAAAGACAACAGTGAATGTGTGGGATTCATTCTTTTTTTTTTAAAGATATATTTATTCACTATTTATCAAAAATGTTCTTGTCTCTTTTTCTTGTTTTGTAAGAGATGTCTTCTCAGTGTGCATCTGCAGAGCTGACGCAGCATTTATTCACTGCGACATGCTCCCCTTCTGAGATTTTAGCCTAATTTGAGTTCCACTTTTAATGATTTATTTCACGCCTGCAGTTTCTCCAAATGTGGGCATCGTCATATTTCCATGTTACACACTTAAAAGCCAAAAAGAGTTATTCTTGTTACGAGCAACTCTTTTCTGAATGTGGTTGTTTTTTTGTCTTTGGTCGGCCTTGAGATGAAACAAACTCCCCAAGTCGATTACATTACACAGTTTTATTTTCTATGCACAGTCCAGTTAGTATTTAGAAAATGATCTTGTGTTTTCTAACTTATAAACATTTTTTCTAACAATCTTTAATGCCGTAAGCTCCTCTCATTTGATCTGCCCCAACAAATCACTCAAAATGCCCAACACGTGATTTGCTTGTATACTATCTCACCCCCCCCCCTCCCCCCAACATGGTGACTGATGTGCTGCAGGTGTTTTCTGTATTTGTCTTTCCTATTAAAGAAGGAGTCTTTTGTTCTGACAGAAGAGGTCCCAGAATGCAAAGCAAAGGCAAAACAAACGGTGCAATACAAGTCTACAACCAGAGAGTCTACCGTGTGGTCTCAAGTTGGATATCCACATCCTTATGGCCAGATAGGATTGAAAGTGTAAGATGAGAGCATAAGGCATGCTGGGAATTGCAGTTAAAATTGGAAGCGGTTGAAAGAGAAAACAACATTTTGTGGTTGATTTGTTTTCTTTGTCTATGAATTAATAACTCAGAGGTTGTGTGTGAGCCCTTGTAAAAACCCTCTGCAAAAGGAATGCAGGTTGCTAAATCTGCAGAAACCATCTGTAGTGTTGAGCTTCTAAGCCTCGGTTTGCAGTCATTCATTATTCTTTGTCCACGTGTGACAGACTACAGACACTGACGTTAGACGGCGTGAATCTGTACTGATGTTCGAGACATATCTTAATGTAACCTCACTGTTGGTATACTTTGTGCAGACATCTGCAAAAATTTTCCACAGTTGGAATGTTTGAAGCCATGCTTGTGGAAACGTTGATCCATCCAACTGTTCGCCCGCTACTTCGGGCCAGACGGAAATATCTCAACAGCTATCAGATGGATTGCCACCACGACAATGTTCAGACGCCCGTGGTAACTCGAGGACGACTCGCTGGCCCCTCGGTGGCCGCCGTTTTTGGGACACCCGTACAATCTAATCCTCAGTTTATGTCGACATTGTCGGAAATGTGAAAATGCAGTTGTATGTTTAAATATTGAGGGTCATAGTTAATGAAAACTATGTTGTCGTAGCGGACTCTGTTGAATTGAGACGTGTCTTTCTCTACAATGCAGTGCAGTTTAACTCCAAGATCTCATGACACAGACCCAACGTTCTGGGCATCATTCAAGCACAATCTGTGGCAGAACCGTTGGAATTAATCGTCTGTACCGGTGTGCTGAATGTAGTGGCAACCGGGTTGTAGTTTTCTTTTTCTCCTGAAATATTTATCATTTTAATAATGTTGTCAATATATCCAGTGATGCTCCAATGTGTGTCTAAGAACCACAATACATCTGTAAAGCTTTCCACAGAATTCACAGAATATACAGTTTAGCCTTTTTCTCAAATATTAACAGCACAAAAAGGTGTCACTTCCCTCCATGGTAACTTTTGCGTTTGTCATACAGAACCTGATCTCATTATACTGCCCTTTTTAAAATTATTTTACAGCATGTTAAAAATCGTGGAATGTGTGAAATTATGTCCAATCAATAATCGGTATTAGCTGGTGGAGCTGAAATCTCTCTGCACACATCTGGTTGAACTTCAGTCGAGGTTAAAGGATTTCAAAATGTATTTATTTTTTTACGCCTGTGGAGCAGCCTGCGGTCACCATGGTCGCTGTGTCTGTTGTCGTCCCCCCCCCCCCCCTCCATCGGCCCCCGGCCTTCCACAGGTGGGCACACTTACCTGTATGTAGCCTTGCGTCATGACGACACTTGAACTAAACCTAATCAGTCACAGCCTAAACCAGCCAAATGTTTTGCCACCTTACCAAGTAAAGCTGTGAGACGTACTTTCATGAGCCGCGTTGTTTTGCTTGTTTCATATTTTGGGAAAGTGGAATCATTACTTTTCCTGGTAGGAAATAAAGCTGCAAACAATTGTAAAGATGGATATTTCTGTTTGTTCTCACTTCCAGACCACAAGATTCACTGATTTATGAAAGATTTCTTTTTTGGGACTTCAGTAGTGTTCACCGAGTCGAGCCACAAACGTGTACAATGTGACGGCACGTGAGTGGGTCACTTAAATTGTTTATTTTGTATAGCCCAGAATCACAAATTATAAATTTGCCTCAGAGGGCTTTACAATCTGTACAAATACGTCATCCCCGACCTTTGACCTCACACCCGATCAGAGAAAAACTGAACAGAAAAAGAGGGAAGAAACCTTCAGGAGAGCAACAGAGGAGGATCCCTCTCCAGGATGAACAGAAGCAATAGATGTCATGTTTCCAGAATGAACATCGTTACAATGACAGGAATGTGTGAATAACGAGAAGTAGGCATGGACCACGATCCAAGTAGACAAGGAGAACGAGAGCAAGGGCATCAGAAGGGTCATGCCAGGAGTTACCTGTCGGTTCGTGGGCCACCGGACATTTATGACTTACCTCCTATTTGTTTGCAGATTATTTTTTTTTATTTGTACCGCAGAAGATTAAAAAAAGAACACAAACACAAGGTGCAATCATTTGTATGTTTGTATTGGATTCTAATAGTTGTAATGCAATGTGTGGAAGTCATTTCATGTGAACGAATGGATCCACCAACATCATTTCATGTGAAATTAAAAGTTATGCATATTTGCAAATGACTTTGCATTTGTTCGTGGATATGAACACAAAAATACAAACTCAAAAACATGTGGAAAGTGATTTATTTGTTGATCACGGAAGTCATGAGGAAAGGATTTGTTATTAATTGCATTATATTATTGTCCTGCCCTGTACTATTGCCAGTAATATGTTTCTTCTATCTTATCCAGTCTGGATTTCCTTATTTAATTCCTCAATACTTGTTTTCTTTTAACGAGTTATATCACATTTACAACATTATTATTTCAGCTGTTCGACTTTGAAGTGACTTAAAACGTATTAATAGGTTCAATTGAAATAGTTATTTTTTTCTTACACATTCAGGAATGAAACTGCAGGGACAACATAAAACAAAATCGAATTATTGTGAAAACTAAATGGATCCAGAGAGGTGCACAAAACATTACATAATTTATTATATTACCATATGTTTATTATTAAAGTGATATTTGTACCTTTAAAAAATATATTGCGACAACCGTAGCAGATAAAAAATTATTAGTTTGCTAAAGCAACCAAATATGAACAAAGACACATCTGACCAAGAGAGTTCAACATTGATATGAGCTCATTTAGGTCTTTGTTTCAACCATAATAAGAAATAATAAAAAAGATAGAGGCAATATTAACCAATAAAATGAATATATACAACATCTGAATTAACTAAATAAATGAATGTTACATGATCAAAAGAAGAGAGAAATCAACAACATCAACTTAAATATTTAGTGTTTTAATTCTTGCACTATGTTGACTGTTGATTGTTGTTGTTTTGTTTGTCTGTATTATCTACACACCAGCCGCCAAGTCAAATTGTGTGTGTGTCTAACACACGTAGCAAATATATTTTCTGTTTCTGATCATCATAGTCCTGAGATAAACACACTGTGTTCCTCATCTTTTGATACTGATGTATGTGTGTTTTGCTTGAGTTGCACAAACACATGCACGCCATTATTTCGTTAATTATCCCAGTGTGTTCCACCTCAATCTGGTCTCATGAACAACATCTGAGCGCGACATGTGAATTTCCCAAAAAACGGACTGCTCCTTTAAAATAAAATTATGCCGGTCTCACCCAATGCACGTTTTAACGCGGGGAACCACTATTACTACTACGACCAGTCAGTTATATACGATTAAACATATATTATTTCATAATTCCCTCTTTGTAAAAGCGTGTGAATGCAAAAACAATAGACATGAAGACGTTATTTCGCAGTACACCCCCATAAAGCGCCCCGGTGGTATCGTCTGCTCCCCGGAAACGCCGGCGACAGAAGAAATCCCGGTGTACTAGCAGAGGCAGGTGGAACTGATTTGTCAGCTCAAGTATAACCAGGGTAAGAGTTTTGACCTATGTGAATGACTTGCTATATTGTCGGTGTTTAAAACAAACTACTCGTTCACACGTTGCGTTAACTGGAGGCTTTGTGAGCATTTGACGCGTGTGTTGACAGACTGGCTACCGTTAGCAGTGTGACGTTAGCATTGTGACGTTAGCGCTGACACCCGTGGGGCTCCGCTAGCGAACAGACAAAAGAAGTATTTTAGCATCGAAGACTGAACCCCGTGTGATGTATAACTAGGGATGTGTGTTCCGTGCTGTATTTAATGTATCTGTGGTGTTTAATGGACAACCGGATGCGGGTTCTGGTCCGTAGTTGTATAAGCTAACCCAGTCACCCTAACCTCGTTAGCTGGGTCAAGCTAACTAACGGCAGAGTCCCAGAACCTACTAATTGACTGTAGCTGTAGAACCATCCTTTTATTAACGTTACACGTGTCTGTCCTGATTATGTGTGATGGAACAACGTGAGGCATAATATCGGCTCCTTTCTCCTTTTTTCCCCCACTGAATTATGTCTAACGGCAACTGCGGGTTTGTTTACATAATGTGTTATTTAAATGAAGCGTCTCCTCCCAGCAGCGATCCATCGGTTAGGGTCACGGCGGTAGTTCAGTTCACACAGAGCAGTCGTAGTCGGGTCTAGGCGACTCTCGTGAAGGCCATCGTCGTAATAAACCCCCAAAATGTTAGCGTTACATAAACCCAGTGTTGCTCCTACGTATGCGTTGAACGGTGGAACGTCGTACATTTAAAAACACTGCACGAAGTACTAATTAAACGTCCTTGTATTTTACTATTTTACATTGTGGTATTAATCCTGCTGGGAAATATACTACTACTACTCATGGTAGCATTACAACCGATCGAACTGATGTATTCAACATTACTCAGAAAATGCCTAAAAGTAGGAGTCACACGGACTGGAACGTCCTTTTCTTAAGGCCTCAGTGTTTAGTAAACCTGCGTAATTCTTCATACTCATTTCCAAGATTAATTTTCGATAGCTTGATTTAAAAGAACTGGAAAATCTGTCATCTCACTCATAGTGAAGCAATGATTGCCCAATAATTCAACCACTTCTGTGTTTAACAATCATAACACTGATAGAGTTGATATCAAAGCAAATATTGTCTTAGCTTTACAATTAAGTAGCCAGTTGAGGACATTTAGATTGCGTTTAATAATGAGTCACATAGGACCAGTTTTCCACCAGGTTTTAGTAATAACTGATGTACAGTGTGTTTGTTGGACGTGCCCTGAGTAATAACGACCTTGTTTGTATTGATACAGGTGTCCACAGCGAGGAACAGTCCGCTCCATTTCTCAGTCATCGGAACAGCATCAGTAACGCTGGACAAGTTTGTAAGTAATCATGTTTATTTTTTAATGTTGCAGACGATGGGGTCGGACGATGTTGCCCTAAAACAATATGACAATATTTTTATGGGGTAACTGTGACACTCTTATTCTTGACAATGAGACAAAATACATATACATTTTCTGAACTTGCACGTTTTTTCAGTTTATCTTCAATAAACATAGATAAAAACAGTTTAATTTAGACACCAAATGTTTTATTTACATTTGGACACAATAATAATTGAATAGTTAAGAGCTTGTGTTTAACTTGATCTTCATAAAGTGTTATGCGACAGGGGACAACGCTGTTGGAAACATTTTTCACCCTAAATAACCTTCTCTTGGCTAGAGCAGAACACTTGTTAATATTCCAGCTTGTTACAGGTGGCATTACTGTGAACACTGAAACGGGGAGCTGCTGGTGTTTAAAGCTGCTCACATTCGGATGTGAAGCTTCCAGTTCGTTTCACAGATAATGGGTGAATTATTCTGCTATTGGTCCAATACGTCAGTAAGAAGGAATTTATACAAGCTAAAGGCCAACCAACATGTATAGTATTCTCAAACTTCTGATGATAATAATAGTGCAGAGCTAAATAAATAAGTTACCTTTGAATCCCCTTAACTCCAACTAAATAAATGTGTTATTTAGTCTCTTGTTGTAACATGTCATATACCATCAGGTATGCCTACCATGGACACTGACCTGCATTTATTTTAAAAAGGTTATATTTATGAAGACGATTGTACATTCAGTCATTCATTAATGTTTTTATTTAGCTGGCAGTTGTTCTTTCAACCATACGTGTTACTGATGAGTTTAACGGTACGGGGTCCTAACGTCAACAAGTCAGAATATAACTATTGTCAAAATTTAGATAATTGTTTATTAAATGTATTGAAAATGAACACTTTAATGTGACACACACAGCTAATGCAGTGCAACATTTTAACAGTGCTAACACAGCTGCTCTCTTAATCTTTGCCCTGATTGGATGAAACATTTCCAGTGTTGCAGGAACCGTTTTTACTGGAGATTTTTCTTTTATTCTAGAATATCTTAGAGTTGAATGGACAAGGCAGCCAGAAGTACACAGGTATGACCGTCATCCTTAAATAGATCGTTGTATTGTCCTAGAGAGGCGATTGAAAACGTGTGGTTTTCCTTTTTCCCCCTCAATGTTAGCCCAGCTAGTGAAGGCCACTAAAGGTTCAGTGATGCCTGTGAAGAGGAAGAGGAAGCTCCCTGAGGCAGAGGATAATGAGCGCAAGTGTAAAATCACAAGGTAAGTGGACACAAGGTTACAATGTGAGTGAGAGAACTCCTACATATGTCCTCTCTGCTCATCTATGTGCACTGCATGGAAACTCAAACACTGACTTGCTTTTATATCTTGCATCTACATCTGATTTATTTTATTTTATTTTGTGGTGTCTCTCTTAGTTTGGTTCCTGGCTGTGTTTTGTTGCATGTTGGTCTAACCGATAATAATTCTTTGTTCGTTCATTTTAAAAGGGTTGTGTAATTTCTGAACCCAAAGTGTGTGTGTGTGTGTGTGTGTGTGTGTGTGTGTGTGTGTGTGTGTGTGTGTGTGTGTGTGTGTGTGTGTGTGTGTGTGTGTGTGTGTGTGTGTGTGTGTGTGTGTGTGTGTGTGTGTGTGTGTGTGTGTGTGTGTGTGTGTGTGTGTGTGTGTGTGTGTGTGTGTGTGTGTGTGTGTGTGTGTGTGTGTGTGTGTGTGTGTGTGTGTGTGTGTGTGTGTGTGTGTGTGTTACAGTTTCACTCGACCTCAGATCCGAGGTGCGAGGCCCATCAGCGCCGAGAAGCTGTTCTCCAATAAGAAGTGCCTGGCCTGGTTCCTGGCGTACGCTGGCCCTGACAAGGTGGTTGGTCCGGAGGCCATGGAGAAGTTCTGTGAAGACATCGGCGTGGAACCAGAGAATGTGAGTCGACACCTGGGTGTTCCCCAAGTTGGTTATGACGCTTCCTACCTGACATTCAGGGGGATGACTAGGAGGGAGTGACGATGCAGTTTTACACAATATTTACCTTTTTTGTATTTTTTTGGGGTACTATTTAAATAGTGTTCAAAACTCCCCTTCGCATCCAGCGTCTTAAACTGTAGAGCGATTGCTTCAAGAGCCTGACCTCCTGCCTCATGGGCCGGCCTACTTCGCGATGCCTCCTGCATAATGGGCCTCCTGTTTCATGGATTGGAAATCTGGATCATGTTCCATGCCTATTACTAATTATTCATACATTTCTATCATATTCATTAAATGTGTTGTAACGCTGTTAATCTGTACACATGACATCTCTTGCTTCTGCCCATCCTGGAGAGGGATCCTCCTCTGTTGCTCTCCTGACATGAACGTTTTTTTTTTGGTGGTGGCGAGAGTAAAGCCCTCTCAGGCTAATTTGTGATTCTGGTCTATACAAAATAAACTGAATTTATTCAACTGGGGAGACGGTAGAGGAACCCTATGCACATGCACCAGTGTCTGTTTTACACGTTGGAAAGGATTCAATGCATCTCCTCTTCTTCTTGCAGATTATCATGTTAGTGATAGCCTGGCATCTAGAGGCAGCAAGTATGGGCTTCTTTACAAAAGAAGAGTGGCTCAGGGGAATGACATTATTACAGTAAGTCACTTTAACTTTTAATGCTCCTGAAAATGAATGTCACAAATGAGACTTGTGTTCTTATGACCCACATTTAATTTATTTCTGCCCAAACCTCCCTGTCTGTAGGTGTGACTGCACAGAGCGGTTACAGAGCAAACTGGATTACCTGCGCGGTGAGCTCAACGACTCTGTAGTCTTCAAAAACGTCTACAGATACGCCTTCGACTTCGCCAGAGTGAGTAAATAAAGAGCTTGGGCGTTTAAAGAATAACTTTCATTGTTTTCACCTCTCCTGCTCCAGTGATGTGCGGTGCGGGTTCACTCCTCCTTCCATATAACTAATGTGCAGCCTTGTTTTCCAACCGTCGTATATGTATCAAACATTACCTGAGAGCTCTGTAGAGAAGCGACCATCGGCAGTCGCAGCATCAAAACTGGAACATTAACTCGCTGCTGTTGTCTTGTGCTATTTTTCCTGTCCTCAGGACAAGGACCAGAGGAGTTTGGACATGGACACGGCTAAATCCATGCTGGCATTGCTGCTAGAGAGAACATGGCCACTCTTCCCTTTCTTCCATCGGTTCCTGGAGGTAAATCCCTGTTCCGAGACTCGTTCGGAGGATAAAAGTTGCAATAATTTGTTACGAAAGCTTGTACCAGTTCCTCTGCGAAATAACACTTGAACAAATTGTTCTCTAATGGCAAAAACATTTCGTCCCCATTAATCTGTCCCTCAGCAGTCCAAGTACAAGGGGATGAACAAGGACCAGTGGTATAATGTTCTGGAGTTCAGCAGGACCATCAACACAGACCTCAGTAACTACGACGAAGACGGAGCTTGTGAGTAGAACGGTGGATCGCTAACAGCGTTTTGTTTGTTTTTAACAGCAGCTCCACACTGAGGCGTTAGTCACACAAGACAATGGCACTGACCGATGCATTCACACACCCCTGGCCCATCCACCAGATATAAGAAGGGGACGTATTCGTCATTCTGACCGACTGCTATTCTGAAGCATTCTTTAGCCATTATTTGCCATCGCCACCTTGACTGTTTACAACAACAACAAGGGACACGATGGAGGTGGTGCTAAGTTCAAGTGACGGCTGAGAAAGATGGTTTTAGGCAGCTAAATCGTTCATGAACTGAGAACACTATGTAGGGGTTAAAGTTCTAAGGAGAAAACACAGAAAATGCTGTAGCAGCCACCTGTTGCTCAAAGGTAGCCACTATCTATTTAATTATAAACGGACCATCGTTTACTAAATCAACATCATGCTGTATTGAAGACATGAAATTATTGAGACCATAAACTCATGTTTATAATGTTTACTGAGGAAATAAATCAACCAAGTCATTTTCTCATAGTCATCTATACAACCAGAGGAAGATACTTAAAATACAAGGTGATAGAATCTTGGTAAGATGGATTTATACTTCTGCGTTAAGGTTTAAGGGGTTACATTTATACACTACCGTTAAAAAGTTTATAATCTGTTCCTTTTTCTCTCAACAATAACTATTTTAACAAGTTAAAAGCTGTCTAATTCAGACAAGTGTTTACATTTGATATATTTTGAGTGAGTATTTCTTTGGCCCTGCTGCTCTGAGTTGTGGCTCCTGGTGGAAGCAGCAGGAGACCCTGTTGCTTCCCTCAGCAGAGCAAGTTACATGACACTGCATGATGCAACACGGCTAATATGATAGCTTCCTCCATTTAGACTCCGGTTCTCTCCGTTCCCTCAAAGGTCAGCAGACCCGACATTTAGTCAAATGCAAAGTGTTTGCTGCTATCGTATTCCAAAATGTCTGAATAGAAAAGTACGGAGAAGTGACTGAATATTGATCACATACCACGGTCCACGATGGTAAAAGTGATTTATTTGTATATTTTTAGATGAACTGTTACATTATCCATTTTTGTTTTTGTCTTCAGGGCCAGTGCTGCTAGACGAGTTTGTGGAATGGCAGAAGGCTTGGTCGGCATCGTAGCAGATGACATCACAAGAACAAAATAAGGAGGGAGAGAAAATAAAAACCACAAAGCACTGCAGAAACCTCTGTATTGTTTGAGGGGGGGAAAAGGAAAGAACCAACCATTTCAGATCTCACGATGACAGACTTTAAGAATTCTCACACACACATACACATGCACACATATATGGACTACAGTACATCCCTACGTGGGAACGGGCTTTTCTCTCTCGGTGTCGACTTTTTATAGTGTTAATTTGAAGAAAAGAAAATGTTCTTAAGATAAGAAGACAAACACAAAAAATGAACTGAGAAGAGTTGAGGAATTTGTTTTCTTGATAACTATTTTTTTTCCCCCATTCTGTGTCTTGTTTATAGATGTTTTCACAGTAATAAAAAGGAAATGAAAGTGAGCCTTCCCTCGAGTTGTATTGCTTGCCCTTTAAAACCTGAAGGATTAAAAAGCTACTTGATACGATTGAAGAACTTCATCAGTTCAAAGGTCACGTCACGGGGTCACGGGTCCAAAACACTCGTGATATTGGGGCAAAACTCCTCGTGCCGCCATCATGTCTTTTTTTTGAAGATGGCCACCTGTGAGAGGGTCTATATCTCCATGTGAAAGTGGGGCCTCTCCTCTGCCCTGTCCGTCTCTCTTGTGTCCAGGGGCCCCGCCGAGGCGGCCATGATGGCGCTGAGGCGCGTCAGTGATAGGGAGCGCTGCTTGAGCCTCTGGGCGGGGTTTGGCTCGGCAGCGGCGTCCGGGAGGTGGTCGTATCGCCGGCCGTCCTCGTCGTACTGGTACAGGCGGATGACGCGGCTACGGCGGCCCGGGGACAGCGAAGCGTCTCCCCCTTCTTCCTCCCGCTTGCTACTGCCTGTTTCTCCGTCATCCTCTTCCCTCTCCTCTCCGTCTTTTACCTCTTCTTGGTCTTTCCTCTTCTCTTGCGCATTTCCGCCCCTCTCGCCTCCATCCTCCTTGCTCCTGTCCTCCTCCACCTGTCTCCACCCCTCATGTTCCTCCTTGCTCTCTCCATCCTCACTGCACTTGTCCTTGTCTGTTTCTCTTTGACTCTCTCCGTCCTCCAGATAGAAACCACAGACCTCTCTCTCCTCCTCTGCCTCCGCATCACACCCTTTATTCCTTTCCTTCTGACTTTCTCCTGCTTCCTCGATGTTGTCACATCCCTCCAGATAGGCCTCGGTGTTCTGCGCCGCCTCCGGACGTTTTAGCCGGAAGCTTCTTTGAGGTTTGGCAGGGGGAGGTGTGGTTGTCGTCTCCTCGGTTGCACAATCTGCAGCGCCGTCGTCGTCGTGCGCCACCTTAAAGGCCTGGTTGTCGTACATTGGCGGCAGGGTTGTCATGGTGACCTCAGTTCGGCGTTGTTGCGATGATGACCGCAACCTTGTAGTAACCGCCCCTAAACACCTAAAGAGGAAACGGTACACATCTTCTAATGAAGATGTTTGCGTGACAATTTTGAGCATTTCTGACACGGATCGACTGTCATAAGAACTCATATAATAGATTAATACCCATATGGAAAATTGACGTTTCCCTGTTTTTAATTACATTTGTTCATTACAATACAGCAAGTGTAAACGGCATGTGCAGGAACATGGTGACGTTTATAAAGTACTACATTAAAACATTGAATGGCATGGAAAAAAGAGACAAGTGTGACCTCGTCTTTTTTTCCCATGCCGTCAAAAAATGACCTCATGGGCTTTCCAAACTATTTACTGGCACTAAAGACATCCGTCCACTCTAAATCACAAACTAAGGCTGTAATAGAGAAGGAAGTCCCTTTCCACCTACCGGATACGACACATTTAAAGGGCCAGTGTGTAGGATTGGGCGTCGCCTAGCGGTGAGGCTGCAGATTGCAAACAACTAAAACCTATTTGTGCCAAGCTGTCGGGGACCCACAGTGGGCCACATGGAACCTCCAAAGGGCCCTCTTCGGACCCTTGGTTTGGTTTGTCCTTTCTGGGCTACTGTAGGAGCCACTCCGTATGCAGATGGCAATGGCTCATTCTAAAGGTAACGTTAAAACAATACTTATTTCCAGGTGATTAAACACTAATATACCTGGTAATATATTCCATTTCTGCCTATATATCAAAATGCCACTCCCTGTTCCTCTCCTACGTCGCATGGCTATATCACTATCACAGGACTCCAAAAAACAATAACCATACTAATGGTTTTCTGTCTTTTAGCTAATTTACTACAAGCCACAGCGCTCATATTTACACCTGAACGCACCTGAGAACTGGAGTCCTGCTGAGAGCTCCAGCGCTGAAGCCCACCACGAAGGTCAGCAGCACTGACGCTGCCACAGCGCCGGCCAGCCGGCCGCCCGAGGCTCCCGCCGGCTCCACGTCGCGGCTGGACCGGAGCGCCCCGCCTCGCGTGTGTTCGCGGTCGACGTGCAGCTCGTAGGGCCACAGCGTGGTTCCCTCTGCGTGCCGCAGGAGGCAGTAGTACATGCCGCGGTGGAGGAGGCCGGTGTTGGGGATCGTCAGGCTCCCGTCGCGCTGCATTGAGACGAGGCCCGGTTTCCTGTGGGAACCACCGGGGGTCTGGAAGTCTCCGAGGGGGGTCTGCCAGTACTGGACCACACCTGCACAGGAAAGGAGGAGCAGTTAGAGCAGCAGGTGAATGCTGCCGAGGTGAGCGACGTTGTTGCACATGTCCCTTCTTTCAACTTGACGCACACACACACTAACCTATTTAGACTCCATCACATGTCCTGCTGCCAAAAAATCTCACCAGAGCGCCAAATGTGGACTAATCCGCCATGAAAATAGTCCCTAATAAATACACGTTTTGTTCTGCTGTCTGAGTTGTTTGTTGACCAGCTGTTAAAGGAAATACTAGGCCCTTTTTCTCAAGAAATGTAAGTACATGAGCCGTTTTACATATTTCAACAGGAAACAGTCATTTATTTGTATACATTTGGTCTATGGATCATCCTTTCTAATACAGTGTTTCTCTTCTCTATTTGTGTCCGATCCTCTTCACTGACCTGCGTTTTCTCCGTCTCCACAGTTCAAAGTCAGTGCTGCCTCTGGATGACCTTTGACCCTGCGGGTTGGTGCGACAGTCAGAGTGCCACGTCCAATAGCTGCTCTTTCTGGATGAGCTGAGGCGGCCAGAAAGGCCGTGAGGGTCAACCACCCAGTTAACATTCTGAATCTGCACAGGAAATTAGAGTCAGGTGTGTTTTTAGTGCTCACGTGCTGTAAATGACCCTGACAGTTGGAGTTATAGCCAACACCTTTTCTCAAGTACTGCACTTCAGTTCAATTTTGAGGTACTTTCTTGAGCAGTTCTATTTTATACTACTTTATGCTTCTACTCCATTACATCTCAGAGACACATATTGTATTTTTGGCTCCTCTACAGACAGCTTTAGTTACTTTACAGATTCATATTGATACAGAAATATAAATAAAGAAATATATTACGATAGATATCAAGTACTTAAAATAAGCTGCTGCAAAATGACACGCTGCCCAGGGAGAACATGCAAACTGCACACAGAAGGACTGCCCAGACAGGGAATTGAACCCATGGCTCTATAAACTGTTGTGAGGCGACAGTGCTAGCCACTACACCACCATGCAGCCTAATAATACATTTTATTCTTAAATCTGCATATAGTATAATGGGTAAATTACAGGCAGAAGAACAGGATTTGTCCTTTTGTAAACACAACATTCAAAGGAGCCGCCCTGAGCCAGAGCTTCTGCGTGAAGTCGCTGTTAATAACTTAGCGTTTCTTGTCGCAGTCATTTCTGTCAATAACAGAGGCCTGAAAGTAAAGGAAACATTGACGCTGAAGATGTCCAAAGAAAGAACCCACGTGATACATGTAGTGAGTGGTCAATTCTGTTGCATGCAGCGGCTGGCTAGCGGCACAATAAACCCCAAACTGGCTGACATAAACTACAGGCCGACCCACATATGGGACAGCAGTGTCATTTTTTGACCAGCTCAGTTTTCTGGCCTTTTGGAGGACCCTGTTGTGGAGGTGAAATGATGCCCCCTAACAGTTTGAGTCAGTGGCTAGAGATTACACATTGCAGCTTTAAATAGAATAGTGGACACGGTTACCAAAGGTGCTGTAACTGTTAGAGGGAATTAAATCATTTTAAAGAGACATTTTACATTAAAATGTAATAAAAAAAGTCAATACAAAACTGAATCCAAATCAGAGAAGTCACTCGAGGAGTAGAATTACTTCACAGATTATGCATTAAGCTTTGAAGTCTTACTGTTAAAAGTATGAGGGAATGAGTGATCAAGAGCCTGTGGTATTTACCTTTGACGGACAGCTTGTGTGAATTCCTCTCGTTTCAGCCGTGCGGTTCCTTTCCTATGTGATCACACATCGTCTGATGGACGTCTCGCTGTACCACTCTCCTCTGGCAAAGTGTAAAGTGCAGTTTCTCACATGACACTGTGGATGTCGTCTCCTCTAATGGTGTTAAAGATTAATAGTGCTGCATAGTCATTGATTTTTAAAGCCACCTGTTTTCTGAACAACATCAGTTCTCAACCTCAGGTTAAACTCTGTGGTCAGTAAAGCCTGGAGAGGACGCTTTTATTGGGGGGGAGAAGGCTTGTTTTTGGTCTTTACAAAAAATTTTTTACTTAAACTACTCAAATTCAAATACAATAATAAGGGGACAAAAGCAAGTTCATAAATGCATAGAAAGAAAGTTATATACAACATAAGTGATATTATATTATGTGCAGTCAAAAAATCCCAAACAATAATTCTTATACACACTAGTTTTCATAACTCAGTTTTATGTTTGGTGTCCATGTTTTTTAAATATTTGTGGCCACAGACCTTTTTTGTTTAATTTCTGAATTGGCAAAATAAAAAATAAGGAATGTGATCGCCGTCTGGATGTTTTTTTTATTTTGTTAATGAACCAAAATATATTTATGAATGGGGTATTAAAACGTTATGATTTATGTCATGTAATATTATACAATCATGCTGTTGGTTTTCAGTGGAGGGTGAGATGTAAATATATTTGTATGTAGTAGTAGCAGTAGTGTTTTATATGTTGAACTGGACTCACACATGCCTCACAGTAGTTGTTGTACTTACTACTGCAACCACTAGAGGGCGGTAATTTGTTACAAAAGCCTCAAGGGAAATCTCCATCTAAACATTAAAGCAATATCCTTCCGACTGTCATGCAAATGTAACAGGTGCTTTTATTTTCCTGTGCTGCATTGTTTTATTTGTTTCTGTAGAGCGTCGGCTTCATTTGAACAGACATTATCCGGTCTATGGTATCCTTTTTCGACGCGTTGCACCTGTTTGTAAGACTTTAAACTCAACAGTTAAAGCACTTTTCTAAAACACTATAAGTAACGGCTCTGTATGATGAGCACGATACCACTTTGCATTATTTGCATTGGTTCACGCTGAATCTGAAAAACTGAATCTAACAAATTAATAAAAATGTTTTTAAACTTAAAATCTGAATATAGTTTGTTGAAACTTAGAAGGAATTCGTCTCACATTAATTTTAGAATTCATGTTCATACTAAACTACATTTTGGGGTCAGATATTGTAGCTTCATATTTATATTCCATTATCCTTACCACTTATCCTCATTAGATTTATATTAATAATATCAAATATTTAACTAAACTAATTAGTTATGAATATGATACGCTTTTATTAATACAGGTTAAGCTACCGAGCAGTATTTAAGGTCGTCCACATTATTTCCGCCTTTACCAAATGCAACATTAACGTGATGAAAACGTGAATCATTAAAATGCAATACAACATATATTCTGAATCTTAAATCGTTCATGGGTTACTTTTTGGACATTTTAGTACATTTTGATGACTCTTTTACTGAAGTAAAAGTTTGAATGCAGGCCTTTTATTGCTAACTGAGTATTACTACAAGAGATTGGAATACCGCTTATGCTACTAATAAGGTCAGCAATATTGAGTCGTACAGATCTGTCCTTGACGGACGTGAAGGCATCACGGAGTCTGATTCCAGCCTTCAGATAAGAGAAGGCGGTTGGAGCTCCTCCTGTGCGCGTGTTACTGTGACGCTTGTAAACTAATTTAACTAACTTAATTCCCGCTGAAAAGCTCCGCACATCACAGACTTGACGACAGAGAAGGAATACGATAACAACAACACACCACTGAGAAACCCTCCAGAAGAAGAGGGAGAGAACAGCCGCCCGAGCCACCCGGGGAGCTGACGTTTAACCAAACAATTTACAGGTAAAGTCTGATTAGTTGAGGCTAATTTAGCTCAGAAATGTCTTTTATTCCCCTTAAGTATGCTAGAGAAACCTCAATCTCAACGGATACGTTTAACTTAGTTTAATTAACCGTCGTTGTTCAGTTGAATTTTACACACGATAACTTTCACAATTTACTCGTAGAAACATGTGTTAAACGTTTTTTTGAGGCGTTAGAGAACGACACTAAAGAAGTAAAAAGTACTACAGTAAAACAGGGTATCAATTGTTCACAGTTGCGTGTTCCGCTTTCTTCACAGAAGATGAATATTCTTGTGAAAAAGAAGAAAATATCCTGGCCGTTTTCAAGCTGTTTAAAAAAATAAAAGGCGTTTCCGGAAACAACCTTCAAAATAAATTAATATTGGAGGCGGCACTGAGGGTTTGTACATCCTGCTTAATGCTGGGTGCAGCGCTCGCAAATAGTTTACTTACCAAAAGTAGCAATCCTAAAGTGTAGCAATACTAGTAAACAAGTAAAAGTCCTGCAATGGCATCATATATACTAAAAGTATCAAAAGTAATACTAAGTATTATGCAGAATAATAATATATTGGTTTAAAATTAGTGTTGCATTAGTGTACATCACTTGGTGAAGCTGGGGCTGATTTGAATAATTTAAAGTTTGTGAATTAAAAAATATATGTATTCTTAAACTCTAAAATATATTCTAATCTTTTTTTAATTTTTTTTTTGATAATCTGAATCTGTGAAGTAACTAATGTTTGAAGATAAATGAAGTATGGTAAATGTGTCAAGTTGCAAAAATAGTGTTTCTTGGACAGACATTGTACTTTTACTTTGAAGGATTTATTTTTATAACTTCCGGTTTGATTTATTTTACTTACCCGGAGTGGCTTCACATAGTTGAAGAAAACATGAAGCTCCTCTACAACTCGTGTTCTCACAAAGGGATACAAGTAGAGCCACTTTATATTATCTGCAGAATCTACAGCAGATAACACATTAATGTAATTAATGTTATGTTTTCACATGTGCATCATTGTTCAGTTGTGACACATAATCTGTGGTGGCACCCATTGGTGCTGACATGAAACCACACCCATGTTTGCCTGTTTTTCCTTCAGTTTTTTCTTGCTCAATAATCAAACCTTTGTGTCTGTGGATCAACACCGGTGATCCTTAGAGATCTGGTGTATTCACTATTTACATCTATACAAGTTAACCCAAAGTGAGCTGGGTGGGAGATTTAATGTCTGATCCTGATAAAGTTATGATACAATAATTTTGGGAAGTAAATCTGTTAATGCTGCAGGCAGTTTGAAAGTGGAGTAAACCGTGTCGCTGACAGTAGGTTGAGTAATCTTGGGTTTTCAGTAGCATTGACAGTTCTATATTACATTTTAATATTTCGGCCCCTGCAACCAGTGTTTATTGTCTGTATTCATAAATGTTTTGGGGAGACAGGGGAGACAACCGCTCTGACGGTTTTCTCTTGAGTTTTATTTATTTGTTTTTAAACGCATGATATGCACGTATTAAGAGCTAAATGTACCTAAAGTATGACAAGTAAAAGTATTGATAGTGCAGTCAAGTTATTATGTATGATGTTTCTGGATTATTATTATTATTATTACTATTAGATCATATCACTATTACTATCCTTTTTTATTTAATCTAAAGTGATCCTGGTGCGGTTATGGTGAACTAAACAATAATGAAAACCAGCATCTTTTGGAGTAAACACACACGCACACACGTACACACACGTACACGCACACACACACACACACACACACACACACCACGCCCTCCCCTTTATTCAGCAGACAGGAAGTAGCTGTTAAGGACTTTCCTCACCAGCTCTGCCTCTTCTCGCTGTTCCAGAAAGAAACGTTCATGCGTTTGTTTTGCTGCTGATCCGCAGTCAAACACGACGGTCGGACTTTGTGTTTGTCATCCTGTCACATGACTGGTGGGGCCGTTTATGTATTGAGTGTTTTTTTGGCAAAATGACCAACACTGTTTAGTCTCAGCCATGCCTTTTTATTTCTAGTTTGACAGTATTGCATTGTATATGATATATTTGAACAGACAGTAGAAGCATTTTTTATGTTTATGTAATGTGTAAAAAAATATTGTCAGAATTGTAGTGTACAAAAAATGCTGATTTAATGTGTCAGTTGTGGTGTGTGCAGGAGGATGGTGGTTCCATACGAGGGCCAGTCTTTCTCTGCCCTGAGGAGGCAGTGCCAGCAGAATGGAAGTCTGTTTGAAGACCCCCTGTTCCCCACATCCGACCAGTCTCTGTTCTACCAGAGCAACCGCATCGGCAGTGTCACCTGGAAAAGGCCCAAGGTGAGAACAAAAGAGGGGGTTTGCTCTTTCTTGTTGACTTTTTTTCTTTTACAGCTTTAGCTGTACATCAGGAACATAGACTGTAAATAAAAAAGTCATCCAAGGTTTTTGGAAAGCTATCCTGAAGCTTCAAGCTTCAAAAACGCAAGCGGGTGGACCCAAGTGCAACCGGACGCTGAATAAAAGAGATTTACCTTTTTTTGTTTACAATTAACTTTCATGACATGAAACCAAATTGTGAAAGGGTTTAAGTTCAAAGACAAAAAGACAAAAACACGGAGATTGTCCCAGACCGGACAATGCCGTGGTAGCACCTATCACCTTGTAGCCATGACCCTAAAGTATACCCTGCTTTATGTTCTGTTTGTCTCTAAATTGACCGTTATATACTAAATAAACATCATGCTGTATTGAAGAAGACTTGAAACTAGATAATTACTTTTCTCAAAAAATATTACCCCCCCTCACTTGGCTCCATCATTTAAAAACATTTTTCTTTTAAACCCACTCTGGTCCTGATAAAGAGGACCACAGTGGGATTTCTAGATCAAATCTTTGAGTTCTCAACATATTGTCTACTTAACAAGAGTATGTGATTTCTTTTCTGGTTTCAATAAAAATCAAACGGCCACCTCACTGTTCACCTGTCGGACAAACAACACTGACATGCTGCAGAGGAAACGAACATGCAACGGCAGATGTAGCGAGGAATAGGCACGGGGGGATGGAGAGACGAGAGGAGGCGAAGGTGGGAAGGGGGAGACGAGTCCAATGGAGAGCACGCACAGAGGGAGAGGAGGTTACTGAACAGGCAGTGGAATTCATGGGAATCCCATTCCAACACCCGGGAATGTTTTGTGTGTGTTTACCTTTATGTTTACTCTTTGATGCTAATATTTGGACAGCAGAATAACATGCTGAGAGTGTCTCGGGAGTAATTTACTCCACGGTTATTCTCATGTGTTTGGTTGAATTGGGACTGATTAGGACTCATTGTGGGAAAGAAATGGGCAACAACAACACAATCATCATTTGTTGAGGGAAATAAGCACAGGATTTGAAGGGAAGTGAACACACCAACATGCACTGTTATATTTCACCTTAAATGCGTTAGTTCGGTGGAAAGATTGTGACGTCTGTGTTGTGGCACACGTCCCTGTTATTGGAGTTTGTGATCTGGAAGGAATTGGCAGATGTTCTCTTCCAAAAAAACAAAGACCTGAGCCGTAAAGGCGCTGCTTCTCCTCAACGTTTATATTCTCTGTTTCCTTTGTATTCAAGTCTAGTTTTTATGGAGCAGCCAAGTTTAATAAATGCGTTTCAGTAACAGGATCAGGCTTTTTTTCAGGACGGATACATAGCTCAATATAAAAATCAGTGAACGTGAAATGAGTGATAACAGAAGCTGAGTAGATGTAGCGTCTGTTAGAGGCCGTGACCTTGAGTAACCTCTGCATCCCAAACTGTACTTCCTGAAGTCCTCCACAGAGAGACTGTGAGGCTGTCCTGCTCAGCTTCAAGACGTGTCCACTCAGACATCTCGGGGCCCCCGGGAGGAAACATCATTTATTTGAAGTATTGCAAAGTCGATGCATCCGAACCGGAGACGTTGCCTTGTTTCAATCCCCCGATTCTTTTTTTCCCTTTGGGTGTTTTGCTAGGAGTCTGGTCGGCTCACTTTTTTCGGACTTCACGCGTCCAGCTTTCCTTTTTGCATTTTGAAACTTGTAGAATGTCTGTAGTCTGTTAAAACGAGGCGTCTCGTTACTCGACCGACGGCCTCGGTCCAGAACAAACACCGGACTTGTTTGATATCGGACTTGTTTGCTCCAGAGACACCCGATGCTTTTCACTGAGCCTTCGTGGTTTTTAGGAGGGTTTTCTATGCAGTGCATCAGTAACCACTGCAGCCAGTTTAGATGGTGAGATGCTCTTAATGAAGATATTGATAAATGGCTTTGCAGCTTCTTTCTACTGCTCTTTCAACTGTACAAAGTCTTTGTATTACACACACACACACACACACGCACATACTCGCACAGTACGAGCATGAGTTTGTTGTTACATGCTAACACTTTCTTGCTACAGCAGCTTATTTTTTAGAAAGACGGTTTTTATTCCAACTGTGAATCTGAACAATTTACCAACCGACTGCATCTAAAAGAAATGACCAGCTAAAGCCGAACATGCCTTTTTTTTTTTTATAAAGTACTGTCGATCATTGATGATCTGAGCTGGTAAATATTTAAACAGGAAACTTAAAGCACTCCCATAGATCAATATTATGGATTTTTCCAGGGAATGTTGAGAGGGGAAACATTCATGTCGTTTCACCCGAAAGTTGAACTGTCTCTGAGGCGCTCCTGAAGATCTCCTTGGAAAAAAAAAAAAAAAAATATATATATATATATATATATATATCAAAGATTATTATTATTATTTTTTTTTTCAAAGACAGTGATTCCATGTGTATTTCAGTGTTTTGTGGTGTGTGTGTGTGTTCTTACTGTACGAACAAGTCAAATTTAGCATCGTTTGTGTATGTTTAAAGAGGAAATAGGATGAAGAGAGAGTGTGTGTGTGTGTGTGTGTGTGTGTGTGGTGGTTGAACAGATGAGTACATTTGCTGCAACCTCTAATTTGACAAAGCACACACAGCGAGTGGCCTTTAAAGTTTCTTTCTTTACTCGATGTACATTGCAATTACAATGTCTAAGACGCATAAACATATCCGTCTGTTCATGTAAAAATGAATTTCCAAGAAATAATGTTGGACACGCACATCAAATAAGGTTAATTTAAAACTAAACGATGCTGCAATAACATATATAACCTATCGCGAATAAACCTAGGGCGCTTGAAGTTCTTAAAATAAATCAGTCAGTGTGTCTTGTGACTTTACAAAAGGAAATGCAACAATATAACTTCAAATAAAATCTAATTTAGAACAGAAACTCCCCCAAAAAATGTCTTTGCAGCGACTACTAGAGAGAATCGCCACAAACGCTGGAAGCCTGGCTCCGTCCTCAGATAAACTAAATCTTGACCAGGGAAGCTCTCTTATTAACTCTTAAACATCTTGTATTTGAACATGTACTCTGTTCAGAGCTTGATGTACACGTCTGCCTCCACACGGTTAGTGGTCTCTGTGGTTCATCCCGGTTCCTTCATTTAGCTCCCGTCCTGATCGTCGACTGTTTGGCTTTGAGCGCTCAGAAGCTATTTCTGTTTAATCTGAGGGTGTATATCTCTTTCTTTTCCCTGTATTTACCTTTACGGTTGGCTAACGCCGGGCTGCACATTCATACATAAGCTGCCCGGTATGTGAACACATCTCTCTGGTGTGGTTAGCCTTAATCATCTCACGTCTCTCAGATGGAAATTAATGTACAAAACTTTACCTATCAGGTGAACTTTCCCATTATGTCGCGTACAAAAATAATTCATCATTTCATCAATCTTTTGATTGTTATTAACCTGATTTTGGTTTTCGCAGATATTTCAAAATGCACCTGTTGTTGTTTTGAGAGTGTGAGAGTCTTTGTAACTTTGAACTATTGTATAAACCTCTCAATGGACACTCCCATTACATTTAAAGGGTTGTACATCTCCTTTTTGCTGAGTTGATGTTATTTATTTGAAATAAGAAGAACAGCGTACCACTGATTGTTTTGATGTTTGTCCTTCTAGGAGTTATGCGACAACCCCCATCTGTTCGTGGACGGCATCAGTGCCCACGACCTGCTCCAGGGCCAGCTGGGAAACTGCTGGTTCGTAGCCGCCTGCTCCAGTCTGGCCTCCAGGGAGGCGCTGTGGCAGAAGGTGAGACACACAGACGGCGTCCATGTTCTACAGTAATCTGAGTTTTGTGTCAGAACGACGCTGCTTTTCTTTTTTGCAACAAAAAAAAAAAATATATAAGTGTTCAGCTGGGCAGGGAAGGGCTGTTTCATTTACAAGAGGAAGTTTAGTTTGGAGCCTAATAAGACCCCAAACCTCTAGCCCCCCCTAGGGGGAAGTGTTCGGGCTACATGGCTCTCCAGACCCACATTATCGTATTTAAATTAAAAAGCTTTGTTACAAGCTTTTCTTATCGCATTAGTTTTAATCTTTGTCCGTCGACTTCTATTTTCCGACAGAGGAAACTCATTCTGGCCCTTTTGTATCCGCGACCTCGTTCGTGACCAACGGCTCAGCTCTGTCTTCACCAAGAACTAATGAAGAGAACATTACCATTTATTATTGATTATCACTTGCAGGATGTCACAGTTCAGGGAGACACTGAGATTACGTGAGAGTTTCTTGCTTCTCAATACACGCAGCTATAGTCCTGACTATTGTCGTATGGAGTGGAACAAAGACCTTATCGACACACGTTCACGTTCTACTTGAGTCCATTACTCTTCCACTTTGTAATAAACCTTGAGCGTTGACAATGAGTTGATTGTGTGGTCTTTGTTATTCCCCAGGTGATCCCTGACTGGAAGGACCAGGAGTGGGATGAGGAGAAACCGGAATCCTACGCCGGGATCTTCCACTTCCGATTCTGGCGGTTTGGTGAGTGGGCGGACGTGGTGATCGACGACCGGCTGCCCACGGCGAACGGGGAGCTGGTGTACTGCCACTCCAACGACAGCAACGAGTTCTGGAGCGCGCTGGTGGAGAAGGCCTACGCCAAGTAAGACTTCCCTCGCGTGTGTGTGTGTGTGTGTTATCCCTCACGCACAAGTACAGTGGAGCAGCCGACGCTCCGCTGAAATGTATAAACAACGTGTTTACGTACAACATATTATGTTCAAATATAAGACTTTGGTAGTAGACGGATACAGCAGTGGTAAAAACAGAAACAGTGTTTTAGAAACCATGTTATTTCTGTCAGTTGTTGAATGGCGCTATGTTTGCTTTGAACTTTTTAGCCAGGAGATGCAGTTAGTGGGGAAATAGATTATATTATTGATTGTTGTTGGTGATTATTGCGTTGTTATGAACGGTTTAACGGCCAGCACAGGTTCTATAATAGTGTGTTTACGCCTTAATGGTGTTTTTTAGGATGTGCGGATGCTACGAGGCGCTCGACGGGGGCAACACGGCCGACGCTCTCGTAGATTTCACCGGCGGCGTTTCCGAGCCGATGGACTTGATGGAGAACGGCTTCAAAGACGACGACGAGAAACGCAACGAGCTGTTTGAGAGAGTCCTGAAGGTCCACGACAGAGGGGGACTCATCAGCTGCTCGATCCGGGTGAGGAGAGGTGCAGACGTAGGGCGGCTGAAAGATCGAGTGGCTTGATTCAGGCGTGACTTGACAGACTCGCTGAACCGGCGCCGTGTCCTTCTAGGCGACCACTGCGGCCGACATGGAGGCCCGGCTGTCCTGCGGCCTGGTGAAGGGCCACGCCTACGCGGTGACGGACGTCCGCAGGGTGAGGCTGGGCCACGGCTTGCTGGCCTACTTCCGGTCTGACAAACTCACCATGATCCGCATGAGAAACCCCTGGGGACAGAAGGAGTGGAACGGGGCCTGGAGCGACAGGTGAGGAGGAGAGAACCACAGACCGTGTTTTCTGAAGAGCACAAACTAGAGTGTAGTCCCAAACCATTTATATCCTTTTTTAATTCTGTTCTGCCCAGTTTGGATTGAACATTTGGCATCTGCCATCACGAGAAGCATACAGACCTTTTTCCGTCTTCTTGCAGCTCTGAAGAGTGGAAGAAGGTCAGTAAGAGTGAGAGGGAGAGGATCGGTGTCACGGTGCGGGATGATGGAGAGTTCTGGTGAGTTGTAGTCCAACACTGCCCCCTGTTGGCAGGAACAAGGTACCTGGAGCTCTGTGACTAACCCTAAAGTCAGTGGCCCAATCGCCACACACACGGACTCATGGACTTTGACTCCTCCCCCCTCCTGCAGGATGACGTTTGACGACTTCATCGTCAACTTCACGGACCTCATCCTGTGTCGCCTCATCAACACATCCTACCTGAGCTTCCATAAGACCTGGGAGGAGTCCGTGATGCGTGGCTCCTGGCAGCGCCACGACGAGCCGCTTCTCAACCGAGCCGGAGGCTGCACCAACCAAAAGCACACCTTCCTCCAGAACCCACAGGTGTGCTTCTCGCTCATTGAATCATGGGTTATCCGATTTGGTGTTCTTTTGGGATAGTGCTGACGCTGTTGTGTTTATTTATTTTTCTTCTGTGTTGCAGTACGTGTTTGACGTGAAGAAGCCGGAGGACGAGGTTCTGATCTGTCTGCAGCAGAAAGACCGCAGAGCCACGCTGAGAGAGGGACGAGGAGAAAACCTGGCTATTGGCTTTGAGATACACAGGGTCAGCTCACTGTGTGTGTCCTCTAGTCCCGCCTTTGATCGTGCATATAATACTCATATTTTAGGATATTGGGGTCGCCTCAGGTCGCCCCTGCCAGTTTCAATAAAAAATTTAAATACTGTTAAAGTATTGAGCTGTTAAAGTCTGCGTGCTCTCTCTGTGTTCAGGTGGAGTTCAACAGGACCTACCGGATGCACGTCACCCAGCAGAAGGTTGGCGGGAGCGTCTACATCAACTCGAGGTCTGTGTTCATACGCATTGAGCTGCCGGAGGGGCGGTACGTCATCATACCCACGACCTTTGACCCGGACCTGGAGGGAGTCTTCCTGCTCCGCACCTTCACTGACGTGCCGTCCGACTGCAAGTGAGTCGGGACCCACTGGGCTCGTTTTAGTTCATTGTGATAAACTGGTAGTGTGAAATGACACGGTGGTCCGGGTTCTCCGATGCAGACTATCATTTCTTTAGTGTCCTCCTCTCCCCCACCTGTTCAACATCTCAGAGCACTGGTCCAACAGATTGGTAGATCATCTCAGAGCACTGGTCTAACACACTGGTAGATCATCTCCAGCATCTTGCTGCACACATCGAAGGATGGAAGTTTCCTAAAGAAAAAGAGTCGACTCATCCCCTTCTTGTACACAGCGTGTCATCCTAGTTCGGTCTGTTGTTGATGGAGACAGCCAGGTACTCCTCCACCATGTCCACATCCTCTCCTAGAACGCTCAGCGGTCAGGGAGCTGTCGTCTTCCTCCTGAAGTCCACCGACATCGCTCTGGTCTTGGCCACATTCAGAAGTGATTTCTACCGGCCCGCTCCACAAAGTCCACCACTACTGCCCTCCCCTTCCCATCCATCCTTAATACACCCGACCACTGCAGTCATCAGAGAACTGCTGCACATGGCGTGACCCTGAGTTGCACTGAAAGTCAGTGGTGTACAAGGTGAACAGGAAGGGAGACCGAGGCCGAGACCAGCTTCTCTAGCACCTTCATCATCAGGTCTGCAGCAGGTTTACGTTACACCTCGGTTACCATGATCACTGGCTGCGTTGCAGAGACTTTTTCAAGACATAGAAATGTCTTTGGGCTAAACTGCACAGGTGCAGTTGTAAACTGCACCTGCACAGGTGCAGTTTACACCTGATTTCAAGCTAATGAAAGCAGTCCCTATACAGTTCTAAATGGTGTCTGTCTGTCTGTCTGACCTGTAGGGAGTTGACTCTACATGAACCTCCACAGACCTGCTGGTCCGGGTTGTGTGGTTATCCCTCTCTGGTCACTCAGATCCACGTACTGAATGCGAATGGACTCGCAGGACAAGACTCTGATGGAGGTAGGTTTGATTTTTCATCATGAGACCATCAACGATTTAACTCACATCACATTTTATTTTATTAGCTATACAAAACAGTTTAATTTATTTTAAGATTTATTTTCAATACAAATATTGAAAAACATTTTTTTTAAATAATAATTGTATTAGAAATGAATGCATGTATTCTATATTACGTCATGTATTTTATTATAATATACAGGCCATATGGTGGGTTTCTTAGGCACTTTGGACATTTCAGTCTGTCCCTTTTTTATGTCCTAAATTATCATTACGTTAGGTTGTAGCCTAACTTTTGGGCTTTGGCTATTATTTACATACTTTGCGTCTCTTTTTAAACTGACCTGCCGTCAGCTGAAGCGGCTGTAGCTCGATGTCGTGGTTGGCCAGTCGAGGGCAGTAGCAGCTCTGTGACGTCGGTGACGGCCACTGGAGTCTCTATGTAAATGATTACAGACGGCTGCAAGGCTTGAAGTCATCGAGGTTATGCTGTATTTGTCGTTAATAAAAATACTTTGTACTTTCATCAAAGTATAGTTAAAGTACCAAAAGCTCTCGTTATACAGAATGACCCATTTTGTAATAGTATATTATTACATAATCAGTATTTTATTACTGGATTATAATGAATAATATATGCTGCAGCTGGCAACGGTGGAGATTATTATAACTGCTTTATATACTGCTAGTGCGGAGCTCAATGTATCAAAATACATAATTGTTTAATTAATCAAATACATGTAATGGATTAAAAAGTATAAAGTAGCATAAAATAGAAATACTCAAGTCAAATACAAGTACAATGAGTACAGTACTTGACACTACACCACTAGTGACACACAGGTGTGCCTGCATCTTTCTTCATCTTACTTCTACACTCCTATTTTATATTCGCTCTACAAGCTTCTAATCACAATCCAGATGTGTTTGGCTTTTGTAGCTCAGAAGCTGATGATGAAGACTAAAGATATCAAACATTATTTCCTCATCTTAAATCACACATTCATTCATTAAACTGACAGAGGTGTGTGTGTGTGTGTGTGTTTGTTTGCGTTTGTGTGTGTGTGTCTCCAGTGTCGGACCCCTATGTGTTAATCCGTTGTGAAGGAGAGAAGGTTCGCTCTCCAGTCCATAAAAACACACGCAGCCCCAACTTCGACACCAAAGGGCTCTTCTACAGGAAGAAAGCCAACCAGCCAATCCGAATTGAGGTTTGTGTGTATGTGTGTGTGTGTATATATATGTTATTGTTATATTTTAACTATTAGCTAACTTAAAGCTCATTCTCTAATTATGAATCCTTATTGATTAATTGATTATATATTCTATTAATAATCTGAATCTACGACGTGATCAGACGAATATGAAGCATGAAGCGCACTTTACTTGTAGTTGATTAGAAGCGGTAACTTCCTGTTTCTCCGTGCCTCTCAGATCTACAACCACAACGTGTTGATGGACTCCTTCCTGGGTCAGGTGACTCTTCCTGCCGAGCAGGGTGAATTCCAGCAGACGCTCCACCTGAGGGACAAGGGCGATCGCCGCGACAACGACCTGCCGGGAACCCTCACCGTCACAATAGTGACCAGCGCGGTGCTCACCAACATCTGACACGTGCCACGGAAAAAAAAATTGTCCGGTCAGCTTAAGTTTAACCGCTGTGTAAGGGTTGAGTTACATATTATGCACAAATGGAGGGTTTACATTTTGGATGATTACTTTCTAGAAGATTGCACATCCTGCAGGAGGCCTGGGGGGATCAAACCTTATGCTCTTGCTGTATTGAAGGAATCTTATTTATCCTAAAAATAATATGTAGTTGGCTTCTATACACGTTTACATATTATTCTGTGAAAGACACACAAGGATACACATGCTTATTTCTCAGGCCAAAAGCAAAAATGCTGATAATTCAACATGAGAATGTATCATCTTTCAGTGTAATCTTTTGATGAAATCCTATATCTAGATATTGTGATATAAAATGACCCTGGCATTATTACCAACATCCTCTTCTGGGACCCTTTTACCTTCCACATTACCACATCATCCACTTTGTTATCTAGGGTTATTCAGATACGTTGAGTTAATTTTATTCCTATAGCCCCAAATAGTAAATACGATAATAATGGTTTGGATAATAGATTGGATGGAATCTATTGGGGGTGTGACTTTTGGGGGAGGCCTACAGGGGTTGGGGCGGTCTATGTTGTTTACTTGGCGACTTTCTCGCTAGATTTAGCAACTTTTGCATCTAAACATAGTCTGTGTTTACAGTTCTTCATGTTATGTCTATTGACCACTACTTAGTGCCATTTGTATTTTACTGTTTCATGTCTATTTTACCTTCTTTTTTTTAACCCTTTTTAAAATCCTATTGACCTGTCTTTTTATATGGGCCTCTGATATCGTGACTCCTGTACACCACTTTGTATTGCCTCGTTGAGAAGTTCTACACAAATATACTTGCCTTACCCAGATGTATAACACCATGTTTAAACACGGCCAGCTGCAGAATCTGACATTGTAGTTTGCATGCTGCTATGTTTTCCATATCATTTGTCAGATGCTATGTTTCTGTGCACCCTGGTGGCTTTTTGTTGTTTATAAAAACAGATGTATCTTCTTAAATTATATAAAGTAATTCACTCTGGGTGAATACAATGGTATTTTTGTCTGATTACATGTTGTAGTTTACATTGTCAGAATGTATCAAATAAATATAAATATACACTACCATTCAAAAGTTTGTAATCTGATTTTATATTGACATTTTTCTTATTTGCAGGGATATAAATACAATCATTTCAACACCAAATTATTTATTTACATGTTTTATTCCCCAAGTGTTCCATGACGGGGAAGAAGACTGTTGTTCTTCCAGATTGAATTTCATTTTGATTTTAGTGACCCTCCATCATTAGTGAACCACAACGGTGCAACTGGGCTCTACATTGTGAGACTGGCTGTTTATCTTTGGGCCCGCTGCAGTCTACTAAGTGGTTATTATTACATAATAACAAGTGATAAGATCCCAACGTCCTGCTGCCACCGCCAGCCCCTCCCCCCCTCATGAGTCTCCCTATGTCCCCTCCTACTGCGACTTGTCTCTGGTTTCAACTAACATGCCTGTATTCTTTCAATTATGAAATGTGGATCAAACTAACGTTCGTATTCCCAAACTGGGCAGAATTAAAAGTTCAGCCACAGGTCGTGGTGCTCTGTGGTTCTCTGTATAGATTTAAAACATTTCTTCTTGACAGAATAAGAATTTCCAATATGTTAAAAAATATATAGTTTGAGGTTAAAATTAATCTTTTGACATATTATTGTCTCAGGAAATTAATTTGCAAAGTACTAGCTTTAAATGTAGCTTTTATTTTGTTTCACCGATGGCATCTGATTTATTTATTCTGTTCTCATTCAACTGCTGTTTAGCGAGATATTTGTCTCAGTGTTATGGTTTTATATTAACATTAATTTATCAGTTTAAAAAATAGTAAAACAAATAGAAAAGATACCTTCTGTAGTTTGTAGACAACAAACTGAGATTCAGATCCTGTGTGAAATATACATAATACAAGACAATAACATGAATATATCATTCATTAAAATGCAATAATAACATCTGATTCTCAAACGGTTCAATAGGTTTAGTACTTTAAGTACATTTTGATGACATACTTTAACTTAAGTACAAGTTTGAATACAGGACCTTTACTGGTATCTGAGTGAGTATTTCGACGACGTATTTCTGCCACTAATAACCTAAGCGTTAAGCAAAACAATACTCTATTGTTCCTATTTTTCCTTACCACACGTGAAGGCATCATAGAGTCTGACTCAGGCTTCAGTTGAGTGATGGCGGGTTGGAGCGCGCATGTGTGTTTTACTGTGACGGTTGTAAACTAACTTAATTACTGCTGAAAAGACGAAGACAGAAAGGAAAAAATAACATAAACCCTCCCTGGAGAAGAGGGAGATAACAGCCGCCTGAGCCAGCCAGGGAGCTGACATTTAACAACACACTTTTCCAGGTGAAGTCTGATTAGTTGAACCCTTTTTTAACGGTCGGTTGTCTACGACGTCATAGAAGTTGAAATTATTTGAGCTAACCTGCTAATTCAACCGCCGTGGTTCAGTTTAATTTTACACAAGGTAACTTTAACAACTTGCTCATAAAAACATTTATTTTAAACGTTTGTTGGTTGCGTTAGATAAGGACACTAGAAAAGTAAAATAAGTTACTACAGAAAAACAGCATATCAATTAACTATTGGGTTCAATTGAGCCGCAATCTGCCATACGCCATCCTCGGTCAACCAGCCGACGCTTGAAATGTGTTGCTCGTCTGCTCGTGGTGTTACGGTAATGGGGCTGGGATACATAGATAGATAGTTACACCAATGTAAATTGTAATATTACCTAATAATAATCTTGTATCTGTAATTGCCACAGGATTCTTGTTCACGATGACGCCATTATGTAAGATTTCATGTAACTTTACTGTAAAGTGTGAGAGAATTAGGAAGCTTCATGTTAGTGCAGTTTGTTTTCACACACTAAAAGTTTTTGTATGCATTTTTATTTTGTGTTGTCAGAATTGGAGGGTACACAAAAACGCTGATTTAATGTGTCAGTTGTGGTGTGTGCAGGAGGATGGTGGTTCCATACGAGGGCCAGTCTTTCTCTGCCCTGAGGAGGCAGTGCCATCAGAATGGAAGTCTGTTTGAAGACCCCCTGTTCCCCACATCCGACCAGTCTCTGTTCTACCAGAGCAACCGCATCGGCAGTGTCACCTGGAAAAGGCCCAAGGTGAGAACAAAAGAGGGGGTTTGCTCTTTCTTGTTGACATTTCTTTAGCTTGGCTGTTGTGCATCAATAACAAAGACTCTAAATAAAGAAGTGGAAGTTCTGCTTTCTACTCATTCTCTTTAAAATTAACTTTCCAGTTTAGTGAAGCACCTATCTCACTTTTTCAGTCCACATACCGATACTGATAGCTGGGATTTGAGTGTTGCAGTTCTTCTGATCCAACACCAGTGTTAAATTTACACGCAGCATGCCTTCTTGATTTTTGAATATCTTTTATTGTTGCTAAAGAAAGATTTACGTTCAAGAATAATAAAGCAATGTCACTTTCATAATGAATTCTCTTTCTTTTCTTTCTATCAAGTCTTAATCTACTATGTTTCCTCATGTCTCTCAGATGGAAATTCATTCAAAAACTCTTTCTTTTTGCTGAGTTGTTAGTATTTATTTGAAATATGAAGAACAGCGTACCACTGATTGTAATGATGTTTGTCCCTCTAGGAGTTATGCGGCCCCATCTGTTTGTGGAGGGTATCAGTGCCCACGACCTGCACCAGGGCCAGCTGGGAAACTGCTTGTTTGTATCCGCCTGCTCCAGTCTGGCCTCCAGGGAGGCGCTGTGGCAGAAGGTGAGAGAAAGACACATCTATTCTACTTAATATTTGTTTTGCTGCTGTTGCATTTTGTGACTTCTCTGGTAAACATTGAAGTCCAAAGGGAAGTGTTTTGACATGCTTGGCCAAGTGTCGCTATCCATGTTACTGAAATATAAATGGATACAAAAAAACAGACACCAAAATACAACTAAGTTGCTCAATAAAACCATTAGAAAAAAAGTGCAACATCTCAATGGATCTGGTAATATTTCATGGCATTGCTAAGCCGTCGGTCAGAGAATGTTGTTAAAATGTCTGAACCAAAGCCGGACGCGTGCGTGCCCTGATGGGTGTGAGGCATGTGTATGCGTAATATATGGGTGTCAGATTTGTGTGACTGGGTGTGTTCACTTAAGATTTGTGTGTACTGTCAAAGATTGCAGCCTTCTATACAAACACAGACTCACACACACAATGGAGGATGGATCGGTCATGGTGACACGTTTGATTATTTGTATTATTTATATACATCCGTGTGCATCCTGCTGCTACATGGCTCACTCAAGGCTTCAAATGTTGCGATGGTAATAATAATAAATAATAATAATAATTAAAATCAGTATTTAAATATCGCGTTTGGTTTAATAATAATAATTAGTATTACTATAATATTCAAGTTCACTTTTAAAAGCTGCAATAAATTACCTTGCAGGCTTCATTGTCTATATAAGTCTAAATAAATGGTTTGTGATTCATTTTCACAAATACTAATCTTTAAAAAAAACAGGAATGATTATTTTTACACTGGTTGCAGAAATGAGCGTGTGTGTGTGTGTGTGTGTGTGTGTGTGTGTGTGTGTGTGTTTTCTCCACTCTTGGTTAGCTCGCTCCTGCTGTCTGGTCTCGGAGGTCTTCTGCAGCTCTAACTTTTCCATGAGCTGAAGGGAAGCTGAAGTCTGTTTAGGCGTCACTGCCTCGGTGGAGCAGCCCGTTGTCCTGACGCCCGCTCACAAACACACGCTAAGCCTCTTGTGCACTCTGACGACAATTATGACAACTTTCCACGGGATAGAGACCCGGAAATTGCCGTCCTGTGGGACAAAGTGAGCTCAGTGGTTAAAGACGGGGTTGGTGATCGTCTTCTCGTGTTAACAGATGTGTTGATTCACATCCTGAACATGGCATGCGTTTATTTAAGAGATTAATATTTGTTGTTTCTTACATAAATTAGTACTTGTTTGTATCACTTATTTAGCAATGTTCGTAAACTGGGGAGATGCATTTCCTTCAGATGCATTAAATCGTGCTCTTTGTTTGCTAAAACATAGGAAGTGTTCTAACCGGCTCAATTTCATGACGAGCTAACATTTTTATTCATAGTCCCTCACTTTTATTTCATCTCATGCTCTTCCTGCACCCTGAAAGGGATTTGACCAAAAGTGAAATCTTGAAGCAGGCCCTTACTGGCTTATCTCAGGCTTTTAACTGCAAATCCTAAATACATACATTGTTGTGGATTATATTTAAATGAACCTGTATTGATGTTTTCCTTATTTTGTCGTGTTTCTGTCCACACTGAAGCAGTTCTGCTCATCTTACTGAGCAAAACTACGGCGTAAGAACCATGTCACTATTGCTCCAGGACGGTGGAACGTTTGAATCAAATTGGGAGCGATGATAACTTCTGAGCATGTAGCTGGAAACACACCATCCTGCATGGTTTCCTGCTGCTTCTTCAGTCCAACTAAAACAGGGAGACGGACACTCTTTAGAAGTTCCTCTAGCTGTTGTTACACACCACTCCTCCTTGTTTCCTCCCTTCCTAGTCTCCTCCCCTCTTATCCCGTGCCGCCATCCCCCTTCTTCTGTCCAGCAACACCGTTCACAACCAGCACCAATGAGAGAACACAGACAGCGTTCAGTCGATCTTTAGTAGATGTCACTCCATTGATCTGAGTTTGGTGTCAGGCATCATGCAATCATGCAAAGTGAATATTTGACTTTCGCTGCTACTTTGTTCTGCTGCTACTGATGCTGCCTCTCCTGTGGCCGGTGGAGGTCTTCAGAAAACAAAATGCAATGACAAGGATGGCCAACAACTCAAAAACACATATAACAGTATTCATCCGGGCAGCAAAGGGTGTGTTTTATTGACAAGAGGACATTTAAATTGGACCCTAATAAGGCCTCAATCCTATTACCCCCCTGGGGGAAGGGTTAGGGCTACATGGCTCTCCAAAGCAGTAGTTCCATTTAAATTGAATAGTAGTACATACATGTCTTGTTTCTTTCTTTTGAGTAAATATGTGTGATTTATTTGGTGAAAAATACTTTTTTTTTAAGGTTTGTTTAATGCTTCCATAAACGTGTGGCTGTTTTAGAATGGACAGTAGAAAAATTAAATAATTGGTGCACAAAGAAGGTGGAACTACGATCTTGTTGCTGTAAAATTGACTAAGACATGAAACGAAAACTTTCAGAGAAAAAATATTAAAAAAGCATGACTTTTATTTCTCTAGCTGGATGTTTTTCTAAAGGTCAAAGAAGAAAAACATTTACAAAAATATTGCGAGGCTTCTCCTGCACTAAAAGGATTCTACTGACAAAAAGTGAAGCATCATTTGTCGAGCGTGAACTCCACCGAGCAGCTGAGATTCGCAGCCACTGCGGATTCCTTGAAAGCAAACAGGAAGTACATGACCTTCCTGACCTTGGCCAGCTCCGCGATCCTCTCGCCGAACTCCTGCATGTCCGCCTCCAGCCACTTGAGCGGTGACTCCTCCGGGTCCTCAGCGTTTCGCCAAAATGTTCCGATTGGATCCAGTAGCTGGCGGGTCATCAGGTGGGTGAGGTCAGGGGTCCAGAGCTGGCAGATGCCGGTGATGGTGACGCGGCCGTGGGCCGCGAGCGAGAAGTGCCAGCGGGAGAAGTTCAGCTCCTGGTTGTGGAAGTTCAGCCGGTACACGGCCTCGTGGGGGAGAAGCAGGCGCTCGCCGTCCTGTCGCTTCTGCCCCGAGCGCTGCAGAGACGACACGCGGAGACGCATCATCTGCAGAGAGTTAAAGAACACGCAGGGAGGTATGGATTAAATTCAGTGGATTCAGTTTATTTTGTAAAGCCCGTTATCACAAAAGCACAAAACCTTCAGGATGAAATGGATTGGAGAGAACTAGATGGTGTGTGTGTGTGTGTGTGTGATGTCAGATTTAATCGTCCACCATACCTCTTTTTATTCTGTGGTTATGGATGAACCAAGAATACGTTTATGTTAAAAACAAATTTCCTAAACATTTAAGTTTTTAGTTTTTGGGTGAAAAGCTTTATCCACAGCGCTCGTGTACCGTCTCCACTCGTAAAGGGATCTCCAGAGCCCGAGATGTTGTCTTTTTTTGTTCGAGTCCCAATGATATATATATTTTAGGATATATTACAAAGTAAATCTTTTATTGAAATCAAATACTCAATGATGGCCAAAACGTCTTTGTTAGGCTGCCCTTTGTCCGGCACGAACAAAAGTTTGGCATTTTGTTTGAAAAGTGACTCAAGAGTATTGAACTATCAAAATAGTTGCGAAGTTTTCTGATTGAGGATCAAAAGAAGATGGGCTTCTCATCCAGTGTTTTGCTAAACATCAAACAAACATCAAATAAATGAACGGTGCAAATATCTGCTGTCCTTCAATTAGTGAATCCATAAGAACATTAAAATGAACAAGAATGATAAATTACAACACAATGTTGTCAGTGTTGGTGGTGATCCTCAGATTAAACCGCACTTCTTCCTAATCTGAATGTGATTAAACACATCAGGGCAGCAGATCAGACTATGAGAAGCTGGAAGCGGTGAGTTTTTGTTGTTGTTGCATTTGTGCTTGAAAATGATTTAAACAATTAATGCTAATCAATTGTCAAAAAGAATTGCTGACAAGCTTTTTTTCAATTCGCCGATGGATTGGTTGACTGGTCGCCGTGGCTCTAAAAACACTTGTCTTTCAGCAGAGCAAAAAGTGCACATTGACAGGCAGCCAGACGGTCGGTTAAAACAGCCATCGAGGCACGCTGCCATGCTGGTCGTCAATAATTCTGATGAGTAGAGCTATCGATCACTGACATTCAAAGCACGGGGCACGGGATAGAAAACAAAGCAGATTCAAGAACAGATTTTATGACGACGGTCATCCATGCAGGGGGGGAAACGTGAAGCACATAATCTCCAAAGAAAGTGAACTTTTAAAAGTCAGCGAACACTAAAAAGAATAGCATTACATAACATGGTCCGTTACGATCTTTACTCGTCACATTAGTTTTTGTCCATTCCATTCTATTTTCCTATCGGTAAAAACAAAAACACTGCACACACAGATATTGTGACAACAGACGTGTGAGAACCAAACCTCGGTCAGCGCGGGGTCCTCTTTGAACTCCAGCATCAGCGTGTTGGAGGGGGCGTGGCCGTTGTCCATGTCAGACCTCGAGGTTATGATCCTGGGGTCAGGAGAGCGAGCGAGTCCGGCTGCGTCTGGATGGATGCTGTGATGGCGGAGCTCTGGTGGGAGTGAGGTTTCACTGTCGCTCTCTCTTCCCTCGTCGGCTTGTCACACGCCTCCTCCTGCATCTCCCTTCCCCTACCCTCCGCAATTATTTCCATCACAGAGAGGCAGTTTCCTCACTGTTGTCCCCTCCCCAACTGCCCTCCTGCCAACAGGGTGAATTGGTTAGGACCTCGGGGGAAGACCCGGAACACGCTGGAGGGATTCTGTCTCCCAGCTGGCATGGGAACGCCTCGGGATCCCAGAATGAGCTAGAAAATGTTGCGGGTGGAGGGAAGCATGGGATGGCCTGCTCGGTCTGCTTATTGTGTGTGTATATATATATATATATATATATATATATATATATATATATATATATATATATATATAACTTATTACCATAACAGAGAGGCAGTTTCCTCACTTTTGTCCCATCCCCAACAGGATGAATCGGTTAGGATCCATTGATTAGCCACATTGTAACATGCATTGGTGGAGGGGATCAATGCCAGAAGAGCATCAGTCGGAATAACTAGTTTGCAGCCCTGCTAATCTTTGAATCCCTTTAATGCTGATATTTCTGCACCAAACTGTTACAAACATATCCATAAAGATACTCTATTTCATGAGAGGTCTAATTGAATATGACCACTTGCACAATCACAAAGGAATTCTGAAAGTATTTTAAGGAGTAATTTGTCTGAATTATTTTATGTGGATTGAGTTTGAAATGTCTGAATATCAAATGAAAAACACTCATCTTTTTATTCTTTTTATCTTTAAAGTTGTAGGTGATGTGTGAGGGATGTGTCAGGGTGCTAGGCAACAGGAGGCGCTGGTGACGTACGAGAGGTAACTTGGCTTCTGGGAGCTTCACTAGTCGCGGCTCAATGGAGCACTTATTTATATCACTCACTGAGGATTGCAATGGTGTGTGTGTGTGTGTGTGTGTGTGTGTGTGTGTGTGTGTGTGTGTGTGTGTGTGTGTGTGTGTGTGTGTGTGTGTGTGTGTGTGTGTGTGTGTGTGTGTGTGTGTGTGTGTGTGTGTGTGTGGTGTGTGTTGTGTTGTGTTGTCAGTTGGGATCTTACCTCAGGATGTGGGTGGATGTCATTCCCTTGTTAACATCGGCGTACGTCCTCAGGTTAATTGAGGGGAAACGAGTGAAGAGGGAGATGTTTTTCACATTTTTAGAAACTAACAAGTGAACAGAATATGTACAGATGTAATTATTACTTTAGGGGAATTTAGGAATACAATTTAGATAAATATGTTATGTCACTTTCTGTGAATCCTTTCGAAAATCGCCACCTTAAAAGGAGAGTGGATCACATCCCTCCAGTTCTGAGGTCTTTGCTCTGGCTTCCTGTCCAACAAATAATTGACTTTAAAATCTTGCTGCTAGTTTATCAAGCGCTGAATGGTTTAGGGCCTAAATACATTTTTGCTGCTACTTTATGAACCAAGTCTGAACTAAACATGGAGAGGCAGCGTTCAGTTTTTCTGCTCCACAAATCTGGAACAAAGTCCCTGAAAGCTGCAGGTCTGCTGAGACCCTCAGAGACCGTCGACTCCTTTAAATCCAGATTGAAAACTTTTCTGTTGGCTGTTTACTTTAATTGAACAAGATTCAAGTATATCAATCAATTTCTTCATTGAATGTATTTTTTTTCTCTTGAACTGCGCTGCAACTTTTATTCTAATGTATCTACCTTGCCTGAACAGGGCTCCGTTGTTTGTGCTTTCGGAGTATCCGGCCCTCTTGGACTCGGTGGGAGGGGTCCTGGAAAGGGCGCCCGTCTGCCAATCCATAATTCTCCTGGGAGACTTCAACGCTCAAACCTGACATGGAGTGATTGGGACACGTTCGTAGCGGTCACTGGTAGGTTTCTTCCCACAAGCCCCAAACGATGAGCGTGCACAAAGGATATATTCGGTAATATACTATATTTTCAGCAGACTGTGCCTCTGCTCCCCACTCTCTTGCTCCTCAGTCCCTACTGCTCCTATTGGCCCCAGCTGGGCTGATTAACAATCAACCTCCAGCTGAGGCCAATTAGACCTGGTCTCGACACCGTTCCCTAAACCACACCCTCTCTCCACCCACTCTGCAGCTGACCCGAAACACACCCCACTGCCACAAACGGCTCGCCCGATCTGAACTCAAGCGGTGTCTCGCTATTGGACCCGAGCTTTGACAATGAGATGATTGTGTGGTCTTTGTTATTCCCCAGGTGATCCCTGACTGGAAGGACCAGGAGTGGGATGAAGACAAATCCTCTGGCGGTTTGGTGAGTGGGCGGTCGTGGTGATCGACGACCGGCTGCCCACGGCGAACGGGGAGCTGGTGTACTGCCACTCCAACGACACTCCTCCTACGCCAAGTAAGACTTCCCTCAGGTGCGTTTTATCCCTCCCCCAAAATGTATAAAGAATATGTTTACATTCAATATATTATGTTCAAATATAAGACTGTGGTAGTAGACTGATTCAGCAGTGGTAAAAACAGAAACAGTATTTTTTTAGACATGTTATTTCTGTCAGTTGTTGAATGGCGCTATGTATGCTTTGAACCTTGCTTTGAACTTCTTAGCCAGGAGATGCAGTTAGTAACATCAGCTGTGGGGAAATAGATTATATTAATGGAACGGGGCCTGGAGCGACAGGTGAGGAGGAGAGAACCACAGACCGTGTTTTCTGCACACATCGTAAATCTCGTGGGGAGAATGTTTGAAATATGTCCAGAGCACAAACTAGAGTGTAGTCCCAAACCATCTATATCCTTTTTTAATTCTGCCCAGTTTGGATTCAACATTTGGCATCTGCCATCACCTTTTCTTCTGCCTTTTTGCAGCTCTGAAGAGTGGAAGAAGGTCAGTGAGAGGGAGAGGATCTGCGTGTGCAGGATGATGGAGAGTTCTGGTGAGTTCTAGTCCAACACTGCCCCCTGTTGGCAGGAACAAGGTACCTGGAGCTCTGTGACTTACCCTAAAGTCAGTGGCCCAATCTACACACACACAGGCTGTTTCTCAATATGCGTATTTGTGCGTCCTTTCCTCTACTTGTGTCCTCGTGGACTCGTGAAACGTCATCAGTCTCAGCCCGGGTTCATGTTCCAATTCAAAGTTCGCTTCTCTCAAAGCACGGTCAAAATGCCCGGATGTGACTTGATCCTCCCACTTTCCGGAGGATGCATCACAGGAGACTTGTGCGTACTCTGGCCAGCATATATCCCACAATGCATTTCACCAGCAACCGTAAACAATAGCGGAGGAGAAAATAAACAACGGACAGATGACTTTTTATATATACTAATGTTGTTGAGTCACGGAATGTCATTTTAGGTTGTTTTGTTTATTCGACTGTAAAAAATAATTTCCACTGAATAATTAGAATAAACTCAGGAGCAAGAACAGCTGATGTGGTGATGTCATCAAATAAGCAGCCGTTCCAATCGCAGAAAGACCGTCCTCCCGTTCTCCCATTCTCCCGTCCTCCGGAGTCTGGGCTCCCGAGACCAGACTCCAGAAGAACACAAGTCTGCAGTCGTGTACTTTGAATTGAGAAACGGCCACAGACTCATGGACTTTTACTCACGGACCCTCTTTCTCCCCCCTCCTGCAGGATGACGTTTGACGACTCCAACCAGGTGATACATGTGATTAAGGGGACGAGTAAGAATAATGTGAATGAGCTATCTGCAGCGCAAACATGGACACGTCATTATTGAAGGTAGACTTCATGCAAACAACAAAGCTGCTCTAGTGGAAACCATAGTTATTCTAAAGCAGAGCTTCCACATGAGGACAGTGTGATAAAGGATGCAGTGACAATAAGGGAAGGACATTAACATTAACAACATTAACTTTATCATATCCCACAAACACAAAAACAACCAAACTACAGTGGATATTTCTATGTGTCCAAACCTCCTTTACACTAAAAACCCTTCACATATATATATATATTCACATATGTGTATGTCAATATATGTATGCCTATATGTATGTATGTGTATATGTATATACAGTATACATACATAGTCATGTATGTGTATGTCTATATATATATATATATATATATATATGTTTGTGTGTGTAATGTGTGTATATGTGTAGGTAGGTAGATATATATATATATATATATATATATATATATGTGTGTGTAACGCCCCATTTCTGTTTCTCCTGTGTTCCGTGTCTCCCGTGTCTCCTGTGTCTTCTCTGTCTTAATTGTTTAATTCCCTGCACCTGCCCTCAGCCACTCTTGTCTCGTTAGTGTCTGATGTTGTACACCTGTTTCACCCCCTATATATTGTGTCAGTCTTTCCCTTGTTTCCTGTCGGATAGTTGTCTGTGGTTGTCTCCCGTTTCTGTCCGGTTCCTGGTTCTACCTGCCTGCCTGTCTGGAACCTGGATTTTCTGCCTGCCCCTTTTGGACCTTGTTTTTGTGAACCTTTTTTTTTACTCATTAAAGAGTGCTTTTTTGTTATAGCATTTTGCGTCCCAGCCTGTCTCTCTGCGCCTGAGCCTCACCCCATCACTATGACGTCTCAATATGTAACAAATCAAAAAATAAACCTTTGTGATAATGAATTTTCCAGCTGATTCAGGAGGCTTTTAAAATCATTTATTCAGCTGAAGGAATATGAAGATTTTCTAAAGGAACCTTTAGTTTATCACACATATTCAATATCACCACATCTGGAGATAGAGTTTTCAATGGACAGGAAAGGGCTAACAAATATCATTTGAAAGGTATCTAAAAGCTGTCAGCCAAATGAAGTGGAATACAAAGTAAAGTAGTTGAGTGTAAGTATAACATTACTTAAAAGTGAAATAATCAAGTAAATACAAGTACATCAAATTCAGTATTTGTGCTTGAGTAAATGTACTTTCTACCACTGGGTGCGCTTCTGTGTCTAATTACAACCTCTATTGTCTTCATCACCCCCCACTGACTCTCTGCAACTGGGATCAGTGGCAGTGAATGAGCGGCTTGCCGTGTCACCATTAATACCAACAAGAAAGGGGGAGGAGGAAAAGGAGGAAGGAGTCATTCACTCCCACCTCTCTACACATTCACGTGAACGAGAGAGGAGAGAAGGAGAAAAGAAAAGAAGAAGTAAGGACTGAAGCAAAGTGGCAAAGATCCTTGAGAGTTAGGGGAAGGGAGTCACACTGATGAGAGAAAAGAGAGAAAGAAGAGGACACAAACATCTAAAGGTCTGAGGTTGGAGGGAAAATAGAGATAAGTGTCCCTCTTTTTTCTTACAGCTCCTGCAGTGGAATTAACTGGTTTCTACACCAGTTCTTCATCCCTGCATCCGCAGTGGAGGACGTCTTTAGTAAGACTAGAAGTGGAACACAGAAAGGATAGAAGAGCGAGAGGAGGACGAGAAGAGCTCAGATCACACGAGAGGGTAAGGACAACCAGTCAGTAGGCTTATAGATGCACGGTGGCTTTATGCATAATCTCCTTACTGTGTGTGTGTGTGTGTGTGTGTGTGTGTGTGTGTGTGTGTGTGTGTGTGTGTGTGTGTGTGTGTGTGTGTGTGTGTGTGTGTGTGTGTGTGTGTGTGTGTCAGTGTGTGTCAGTGTGCATGTGCATGTGTTTTAAAGTGCGCCATGGTGTATCATGTTATGTCAATGCAGGGAACACAGATAAAACACACCTCCAGCTGTTTTCTGTTAGGGATTCAACGTATCACCACACCGAAATAGTGCTTGTTTTAATGGTAGAGGTTTCCTTCATTGTGAGAGATGTCTGTCCAAATAATGTAAACACTTGTTTTTCAATCAAAACCATGTTGTTGTTTTCTGTTGGGCATTCTGTAGCTTTAAGATTATGACTTGCTTTTTCGATGGGTATCATTTTCTTTGATGCTCATAATTAATGAATGAACTGCAACCAGTTTGTTACTAATAATACATTACACTACAGGGCGGTGAAGCAAACGTTGACATGTCTTAAAACTCACATTCCCTCTACTGACCAGCAGCGGGCAAAAATAAGTCTTGTTGTATAGAAGTCTATGAGAACATGACTCTACCTCGCTCTTGATTTATTCCCTCAGTAAACATGGTAAACATGAGTTTATGGTCTCAATCCTGAGTTTCAAGTCTTCAAAACAGCATGATGTTCATTTAGTAAATGATGGTCCATTTAGAATAAAATATACGAAAAAGCTAACTCAAACTACACAAACTTATTGGTGACGTCGCCATGACAACATCCTCTTATAAATAGTATTTGGTCAATGCCCCAAATTAAACAACATACATTTTTTACTCCAGAATTGTGTTGTTTATTATCTGATTCCACGATCAAGGACAAAATACATTTAACATTTTCTAGGCACAAAACAACTTGTTTAGTAGTTTGGTAACAGATGATTTGCTCAGCTACACTTTCGTAATTACTTTTTTTCAGAACACTGTCATGCTTTTTGAATTAATAACATGTACAAGGGGTATGACAATCACACCTCTCACAGCAGAACAAACAACAGTATCGTTATAATAATTATAAGTTGGAATAGATAATTATGAAAATAATACTAATAAGCAGAACATGTGGTAATACATTCATTTTTAACACAACTTCTAAATATATTTGTTGTGCTATATTATTTAATAATAAATACATTTTCATGATTTTTCTGTGTTAAAAAAAAAATCAACACACTTTGTAGCAAAACTTGTATTGCAGTTTTATTTACAACCTCTGAATTTGAGCGGAATGTGCAGCAGACTGCGTTTGACTCCTGGCCCCTCCCTGTGTACTCACAATGCTTTTATATGCTTATCTTGATGTAAACACTACGATATCATTTTCTGAGCTGGGTGTGCCAACGCGTCACATTTTTAAAACAATCCAATGTGGGCAAATTCCAGCTGGGGACACGGCAACAATGTCAGTTCATTAAAGCTAAATTAATGTACTTGTTTTGCGCCTTGGGGGAATGAAAATAAGATCTGATATAGTCGCTTTAAATGAAAAGGTGTGAATGTTTTAGCGGACAGCTGCTTATTTAGATACAGAGAAACAATTGCGATGAAGTTTTGTCAAATGTGAACTTAATTTTCTCTCCATTTTGGTCTCCACCCACTCCTCCATGTCAAAGTCACACGCAAAGGAAATCAGGGAAATGAAAGTTCAACGTGTCCAATTTTTAAAAAACCTTTATTTAACAAGGTGAAAACCATTGAGATTAAAAATCTATTTTTTGAGGGTGACATGGACAAGACCGGCAACAACATTTAAAACACGTAGTTGCAACAAAAAAACACAGAACAAGACAATTTAAAATAAACTAAAAGTTAAGAAACAGTGCAGAGCAGAGTTCATCTAAGAAAAATTGAAAAAGCAGTAAATATCCACTGGTTACTTTACTGTACTAGCAATGGATATTTTTTGTATTATCTAAAAGTCAAGTACCTAAAATATTTTTCTCAAAAGAGTACTCAACTGATTTAATGTTGCCCTCCTGTGACACAAATAGTCTTAATCAAAGAGTCAAAAGCAAAACCAGCGATGTCGTATTGTTGATTCCAAACGAATTGATCCGCACAGCTGGAATAGTCCCGTAGCAAAAGCTTCACAAAGCTAAATAAAACGGCGTTCTATACTTCTATCTTCTTCTTCTCGTAAAAAAAAGAAGAAGATTCTATTCTTCCATTTATAATTTCCATTAATTGTATTGGCCCATATTCCACGGACAAAAACAACCAAACTGCACTGGACATTTGAATGCGTCAGAGCCGCCTTTCGCTTTCATTTGGGTCGACCCAGAAGTTACTGGTAATCAATTCCCTTTAGGGTTTGATTTGAGTCCACAGCTGTCCCGTTAGAGGGTTTCACTGAGCGGGCAGGAATTAGATTTGGGCTCACAGATTGTGACTAGTGTGGAACATATTGTTGACGCTAATCAATTTATACATTTTAAAGTGTGTGTGTGTGTGTGTGGGGTGCTGCCTGTATGCTTCAACAGAACTTTCACACTCGCTTCAAGCTGCTAGTGGCCAGTTGGAGGTTTGTCCTCCTTTACAATGCAGAGGCCATGGCTGCACACAACCTTTGTCCCAGACCTCTGCTGGGGTAATTAGATGCTGAAATATTAATAGGGTGTCTGTGTGTGTGTGGGGGTGGGTGGGTGGGTGGGTTGGGGGGGGGGTTCATTTGTAAAAAAACAAAACATGCTGTGAATTTTGGAAATGATTAAGTCTATCTTTTTTTCAATGTTTTTTTACTTTTGAATGAAGACAAAGTGTGTGTGTGTGTGTGTGTGTGTGTGTGATGTATGTGGAACAGTAAGAGGCACGTGTGTATGCATTCTATTCATGATATGTGCATATTGTGTGTGTGTGTGGTGGTCACTTTTCAGTTTTATTAAGAGAGAGAGAGAGAGAGAGAGAGAGAGAGAGAGAGAGAGAATCAGTTGTACTGGACTTGTGTCTGCAGATGATTAACCGCAATCACCTTTTTGGCTGTGCACATGAGCTTATAGAATATAGAATATAGATCCTTGTTGGCTTATGATGTTAAAAACATAATTTCCTGCACAAAATGAGCTTGTGTGTCTGCTGGGAGATAAAAGTTGACTTTTG
>CM070099.1:18239876-18284876 GCA_036178185.1 Liparis tanakae | reverse complement strand
ACACACACACACACACACACACACTCACACACTTTGTGCGCGTGTGCAAGCATGTGTTGGTGTCGGTGTTTTTGATTCTCGATTAATGCGTTGCTGAATTTGTCAGCCTTTCTGATCGACTAATCAACTCTGACAGCACTCCCTCGCTGTGGAGGGCCAAATGGGACGAGCCAATAAAACAAGCGAACAGAGACACACACACACACACACACACACACACACACACACACACACACACACACACACACCAGCCCCTCACCCCTCTATGTGAATGTTCATCACACACTTTGAGTTACATCCAAACTGTTCAGGTGTAATCAAACTACGCTTCCGCCGGATCACACAAAGGAGTATTCATTCTTTTTATACGAAAGAAGAAGAAGACGGTGACCGTGGATTATATTTAATATTCTCTTTTGTGGCTCATTTAGAATTGTGTTTGAAAAAGTGAAGCTTTTTTGTCTCAAAATGAAAGATTTTCTGAAAACGCTCTTTCTCAGTTTATAACAATTTCCTCTTCATTTAGATTAGTTTACCGTCAAGTCAAGGATATTTTGCATTAGGAGTCTCATGTAGTTAAAGACTTAACAGTGGATCTTTAAAATGTTATAGATTACTATGGTCGGTAGACCAGTTGTCACCAATTTACATATAACATCGACGAATCGACACATCAGAACAAGAAGGAAGCGTTCATTGTTTCAGTCAGCGGCCGATCTCAGCTAGAGGTGGTAATGATGGCAGTGAAGATGAACGGGAAGGCATCTGATTGGTTGCTGGAGGGCTGGGAATTACGCCGTCTCACCTTTAGATACGCCACCCTCATCAAGGTAAAAGAACGTCGTTGATTTTATTTTTTAGAAAACTTGCTTTACAAACACAAAGCACCAGGGCACTGGGGGCGATTTAGGCTAAGAGTCGACCTCGTACTGACGTAAAGTCACCACAGATCCTCGTGGCCAAGGTTTTGATTTGTTTGTGATCCTGATATATCTATCTTTACACCACAGTCTTTTAATGAAACAAGTTTAAACTACATATATGACAAACACCTGAGGAATCAACCAATGTTTCTAGTATTTAGCAGTATTTGTAAATAAATAAATACAATTTATTAATGAATTAATGAAGTTTAAATGATGCATGAATAAACTCGATATAAAAAGATTAGAGTTTTTAGAAAATCATTATAAAACTTGAACCTGTCTTTTAAAAGATTTTGATTGTATTAGTTTTACATTTATATGTTTGTATTAGTATTTAAAGCAACTGCCAATAATCCATCCACAAGGTTCCATTTAAAAAGTGAAGAAATAAATACAAATTAAATATGATTTAAATCGATGACTTATTTATCAGCCACATTATATATTCGAGAGACACGTGATACTTTAATCGTTGTTGTTTTTTCTGAACCCTGTTTATTTGTTTTGTGGTCGTTTTTCTGTCTGCTGTGTTCAGTGTCTTGTTTAGTTCCACTGCGATGGAGTTCTGATATTTGTTCAAACTGCAGCTCTCTTTCAGTTACTGGACAATGAAAACTGTGTGTGTGTGTGTGTGTGTGTGTGTGTGTGTGTGTGTGTGTGTGTGTGTGTGTGTGTGTGTGTGTGTGTGTGTGTGTGTGTGTGTGTGTGTGTGTGTGTGTGTGTGTGTGTGTGTGTGTGTGTGTGTGTGTTTTTTCAAACCAACCAGCAATAGCAGTTTATATGGGGCTGCATAAATAACCAAGTACGTTTTTTAAGTACAATTGTGATGTAATTGTACGTTACTTGAGTATGCCTTCTTAAGTAACTGCAAAAAACGAGATTTGTATAAGTGTTGATAAAAAAAAAGTGTCATGAACCAGCAGAGGGCAGACCCATACCTGGAGAAGACCTCTGAGCTGCAGTCTGCAGTGGTGAGCTGTGGTCTGCAAGCAATGTACATTTATATAACTTGAACTGGAAGCTAGTACACATCGAGAGTATCGAGATACTACTATGCTGCAGTTGGAGAGACTTTGGACTGAGCTAACATGGTAGAATCATGAGCATTGGGTTATTTTATTGCAGTATTGTATAGTAAAATATCTGAATCTTCCATCACTGTTTCTTCAATAATAATATATTCCCAGCATTCTGGTTGTGGCTGCTGTCCCTTTGCCGTCTCTGTGGAGGCCAAATAGAGACACAATGTTAATTTTAATTGTCCATTGAAGTGCAGAGGGAGGGAGCTGGTCTCTCTGTTTTTTATGGGCATGTTTATTCAGGGTCAAATTAGCTTGAGAACCTTTGACTTATCAAAATGATCAATCTAAATGCAAATGAGGTTGAGATGGAAGTGCTGTTATCAATCACATGGCCTCTTAACATCCTTGTGTCCCCCTGCCTTAAAACACTCCTAATTCTAAAGTAATTGGATACTCTGCAGCGTCTGCAGGATCTCGTGAGACCAGGGGGGGTGGACCTCGGATCTTCGAGGGCGTCACTGCTCCAGTAATCAATGGAGCACACTGATCTGAGTTTCAGCGTCCCGTAAAGGTCTAAATGTAAATTTAGTCTCATTGAAAAAAGAAATATATATATAGAGGGCAGACCCGTAAGTGAAAAAGACCTCTCAGTAACAAGATACTACAAAACTGCTCTTAGCGAGACTTGAGACTGAGCTGCAAAAACAGATTCCACAAGATGGGCCTCTGTATTTGTAATTAATTGTAGTATTTCGATTTCCTACTTCTTTCTACGTCCTGCTACACTCCAGTTATCTGACACTAATTACTTTAAAGATTCAAATGTTAGACACCAAACGCATCTGCTTCTGAAAATGGGCAATTTGGTTCAATACACAGCAGTACATGAAGACTTAGTAGCGTCAATACGGCAGGGCAATATGGCTGAAACCTGTCACGGAGAGATGAGTATGAACCCAACAGCACGACTCAGGAGACAGAACTTCAAATAATGATCTTTACTCAGAGAATAATCATGAACAGAACACAAAGAAATATATCGAGACAACATGTACCACACAAACACAGTAAAACACAAGACAATCTGTCAGAGGACAAGCGCAAGTGAGGGGACCTAAGTAGACAGAGACTAATGAGGGAATGGGCAACAGGTGAGATGGGTATGAAGACCAGGTGAAGGTAATGAGGGACTAACGAGATGGGAGAGATCAGAGGCAGGTGAGAGGACAAGTGAAAGGAGTTGGACTGACGAGATGGGAAGCAGGATCTGGAACGACATGACAGTTAGTGAAACAGGCAGACGGGATGAAAACAACTATTAAAGGAAGGTGTGGAGCTAAACTGTTACAGAAATCTATTTAATTATAATTGTGTTCTGCATTACATCAGACAAAACTCCCACATATAAATCAAGAGCATCAGTAATTAACTATGGAAGCTTATAATTACCAGTTAGTTTTAAAGAAATTAAATCATATTATCATTAGATGCAGTAGTCTGCAGTGTCCACTTGAAGAGCCTGTATAACATTACTTACAATGAATAAACATGACTGAATTATTTAGAATGTAGCTCCATATCTGCTGAATGTATAAATAGGTAACTTTTTGAAAATATGGCAAAATATCAACAAAAGATCTCCAGGCGGGCAGTTATGCATTCAACCTTTCCAGTTAATTTGTGAGAAACAGGAAGGAAAAATGGATATTCGAAAAAAAATGAGGCCACTTACATTTTCACAGACTTTCAATGTTGATGTGAATAACAGTTTTTTTTCAAGGGGCTGGTATGTGAAAGCACTTTTTCTTCTTTTTAATTATGTTTTGTATTAACCTTTGGTCATTTTTTTATGCTTTCATTAGTGATAATAGATGTGGAGCAGGTAGTCATGGAGAGAGTCAGGCAACAAATGCCCCCAAGCAGGTTTGAATCCGGAGTGTTGCAGTTCAAGGTTGGCATCTTAACGCTTTCCTCCGTGCGGTGTGCAACCTTTCCACACAGGAGTGACATTAGCAGGCGTAAGTGAATACCCGGCTCATGTCTGGCTTGAATTATTTACTTGAAGAAGGGGATGATTAGTAGCCACACACCAATCCAACGTAGCCAGCAAGGACATTACATCACTGTCGTCCTTCTGATACCACAGATGTCTCAGTTTGTCCAAAGCAGCAGAGTGCTCGATGTTTGAGTGGTAGTTGTCTCCGTAGTGCAAGTCCTGTTCCCTGAATCTGTCCTTTGCAACATGGTATAAGAGGTCTGTGAGTTACAATATTGGTCGGGGAGTTTATTGAACACACTTAAGTTGATTCATTATCATGGACTTCCATTCATAACATATATATTCAGGGTTCTTACGGTCATGGAAAACCTGGAAAAGTCATGGAATTTTAAAATGGTCATTTCCAGGCCTGGAAAAGTCATGGAAAAAAACTAAAATCATAAAAGTTTTGGAAAAGTCATGGAAATTTGTTATCACGTGTTCATTTACGCCGATTTTTTAAGAAAGCCACTTAAAATAGGGCTTCGTCTATCAGTAATTTCTAAATTTTTCCCATGAATGTTAAGTTTGTAAAACTGCAAATGCAAGGGCTTTCGTCAGCGGGCCCTGCACTCCCACGAGGAGATTGTGGCTCAACGTACATTTATTCAAATAACGATCTTTAAGATGTTTTTGGGGCTGTTGTCAACATTTGCAATGGTTTTGGAAGTGAAGACATTCTTTTGCTGATCAGAAAATGCTTAAATGTGTAATTATAGAGAGCGTGGAAGTATTTTGTTGTTAAATTTGAAGGACTTTGGTAAGTTTAAAAGTATCAGCGTCAAATCTGTTTAGTTCAATATTAAACACTAAAGACCGTTGCAGATTCTTTGGGAGACTGCAGGCTTCAGACCTCGTCACCCTGAACAAAAAAAGGCTTATGGCAGATAATGGATGGATGAATGGATTTAATTCAGAAAGATGGTACTCAAGGATAAAGATGGTGTGATACAATATTTCACGTTTGGTGCGCTACTGAGTATTTGTGGCAGGAGGGATTGATTCCACATTAACTATAGTGTGTGTATGTTCACAGTGTGTTTCTCTGGACAACAATGAAGTCTCTAAGGCACAGAGGAACACAATAGATTAGGCTTTGAGACTATTAATAATAGTATCAATATTAATAATAATATTGTGAATCACACTAAATTAAATGTTTAGGTTATTTTTTTGACCAAAACAGAACTACAGAATGTCGTCAGAATATTGTTAGTGTTGGTGGGATGAGAAAGAAGAGAAGGAAAAGAAATACAGAGGCACCGAGGAAGAAATATAACAGAGGAGACAGAAAGACACTCACCAAACAGATCCTCTGTGTTAAATAATTCAACATATGGTTTCTGATAGTTGGCCTTGCTCGCCCCTGTTCTCTCTGTCACAAGCTGCCGGTATGCAACTGTGTGTGTGTGTGTGTGTGTGTGTGTGTGTGTGTGTGTGTGTGTGTGTGTGTGTGTGTGTGTGTGTGTGTGTGTGTGTGTGTGTGGCGGTGTGTGTGGCGGTGTGTGAGCAACAGGTGCTTGGTGGTGTAATGTTCAGGTGGTTCAATTTGCCAGAAGGAGTATTTACTTAATTAAACGGACATATAAGTAACACACAATCCACAACCATTCATCACGCACACACACACACACACAGACACACAACCCTTAGTGGCCAACTCACATCTCATGCCACACACAGGTAGCGTTCTCACCGTCTCTCTCTCTTCTTTCCAAAGTAGTCAAAATAGTTCCATAAAAAAACAAATGATGGTGATGTCAGGCAAATGGAGCCAAATGTAAAGTATTTGTCTCTAAGATGTTATGGAGTAGAAGTTGCATAAAAGGGAAATGCTGAAGTAATACAAGGAGTGTGCAATTGTACTTCAGTCCTGCAGGCCAATTAAAGTAAAAATACAGTAATTCCAATACTAATGATTTTATACCAACACAGCATACTAATGAAACTCTCCTAAAATGTATAGAAATACACAAAATACCATACATATTGGAGAAAAGCTAACAACAACATCTTAATTGTTAATTATAAACTATATTTGTTATAAACGAATATCTGAGGCACAATGAGGAGGATTGATCAGTTGCTGTTTATAAATGCTTCATTCAGAGTTGGCCGCTCGTCTCCTCCTCAAAGGGGGTCACATGCTAGTTCCATGCCATATAGATGCTATAGAAAACAATACCAGCATCAATTATAACCTACAGCTAAATATGAACTAACTATGAACATTTCCTCATGAATAGCAGAGCTCTGTCATGTTTTCTGAGCCACACACATGCGACATGGCTCTAGGCTTGGGCATCTCGATCTGCCTGTCAGTCTAAAGTATCATTCTTATCCAACAACCATTGGATGGATTACTATGAAATGTTGTGCATTCATGACCCCCTCAGGAGAAGGTACTGCAAGGTTCTAAACTTTTAGTTTTATTAAATTACATTATTATTAGGGTACTAATATTATCATTTATGTTTCTCAGTCTGAAAATGCAAAGTTCTTTTTTCCTGCATAACTTGAGAAGTTACATTGCAGTAGGAGTGTGTGGTGTCTCTATCTTCACAGAAATCCAACACCAAACATACAACACACCTGAGGAGGAAGTGACATCTTGTTGCTATGGGTGACAGGGGAGGTTGTTGGGGGGAGGAGGGGTTTCGTAAAGTGTGAGTGTGTGAGAGAGAGAGAGATAGAGAGACCCAACATTTGTTGCTGCAGTGGAAACTTCCGAGTGATCTGAAGATCAGCAGAACAGCTGGACGATGTTAGATGTTTTTAAATCCATTTTCCTCAAAGTGGACTAGGAGTACACAGAGGAATTGGGCTGGAGGTCACACACCAGGATGTTTGATCCTGTTGGACTATAACTCGCCTGATGCCGGACCAGCCTTTCTTCAAAATGTGATGACTTGAAGCTGTTGAACCATTATTGGGATATTTGGAAATTTCTCACTGCGTGTGTAAGAAGCAGTCATACAAACGTCTGATCAATTCACACACCTTTCCGCCTGTGCTTTGTGGATCTTTTCAACGCCTGCGTGGACTAGAAGTCTGCTCACCTCAGTGTGGGAGAGTTTGTTCTGTGCAGGTCAAAATGTACAAGCACCGGGAATATGTGGAACTCTATGAGAAGGATCTGGCCAAATGGGCGCTGCTACGCAACGTCAACACTGTGATGAAACACAGCACGCTGCTGCCGGTACGCTGTGTGTGTGTGTGTGTGTGTGTGTGTGTGTGTGTGTGTGTGTGTGTGTGTGTGTGTGTGTGTGTGTGTGTGTGTGTGTGTGTGTGTGTGTGTGTGTGTGTGTGTGTGTGTGTGTGTGTGTGTGTGTGTGTGTGTGTGTGTGTGTGTGTGTGTGTGAGAGACATGCTGTCTTTTCTACTATTGCAGAACTGTGTGTATACATAATAATGCATGAATTCACAAGACTGGCTTTCTGTTGTGAATCAGTTCAGAGTTACGAATCATAATTGTATATCTGAAAACTGTGTTTAAGTCTTGTATGTGTGTGTGCATGTGCATGTGTGTGTGTGTGTGTGTTATTAAAAAAACGTGGCACAAGAGCAATAATTTGTGGCCATGTTTGTGAGCAACAAAAGCAAACTCTTTATCTATTGCACCAGGCAGTTTGGTGTATATGCTTATTCCTTCCAAGAGCGATTGTCGATTATCATTCAGATATTTCAAGCGTCTTTGAGTACCTTAAAAAGCGCTGTATAAATCGTATGTATTATTATTCTTATTATTAATTTAAGCTAAAGCCAGCAGGCGGTGAACTGAGCTTAGACTGGGAGCACAGGGAAAGAAGCTATACAGAAAACAAAGTCCATCGGCTCGCACCTCTAAGGCTGTGATCAGACCGACTTTATGAAAATAATATGCAATTGTATGTCAAAAACACTCTTTCTCTCTTTCAGAATGTTCACCCTTTTTCTCGACTTCCTTTTTTTGTACAGACAAGTTTTTAAAAGAAGAAATAACTTAAATATGAATAATATAACATCGATATGTACAAATATAACAGATATTTCCGTAGAACTGTATTTCATGGTGTACTGTATACATTAAACTAAGACATATGTCATTTCTGGGTACAATTACCTGCCAGCTGGGATTATCTTAAGCGACGACCTGCATCCAGGAGGGAGTCACTGTTCAGGCCGACGAGTGTGAACACCTCTGTTGTACTAACCCTTCTCTCCTCTCCCCGACTGTCTTCTGATTAGATGTCCTACCGGTCCACCTCGGCAAACTCCTGGTACACATTTTGTGTCTTGTACTTTCCAGAAGCTTCCAGTCCAGGCCGCACTGGCTGCCTCCACCAGGAGATCATTCGGGGTTCATTTCACTGTTTTCAGACTGCACCATTAATTCAAATACTAGGAATGACTTCACTAACCCTGCTGGGTCTTGATGTACCACAGCCAGCCCAAATCTGTAGAGGTAGACAAAGTGATTGAACCTGGTCTAGGTGCAGTGTGAAAACAGTTATGATTCGGTTATTGAGACAAAGAGTTGTGGATTCTAATCATGGGTCTAATCATGCATGTCATAATAAAGGCTCCGTTCATGTCTGGTTCTGATCTATCCTGCGATCTGCCTTATTGCTCTTTTTCTAACCTTGATTTAGAATTTTGATTCTGTTTTTCCTCTGACGGTGATTCGACTCATTTATAATCACAATCCTAATCCTTGTTTCGATTGTTTTCGATTGTTTTGATTTTAATTCAAGATTTTTTTTCTTTTCCCCAGGGCGACTATGTCTGGTTGGACTTGAAGACCGGTCGGGAGTTTGAGGTGCCAATCGGTGCGGTGGTCAAACTCTGTGACTCGGGACAGATCCAGGTATTGGATGACGAAGGAAACGTAAGTGCATAAACACTTTTCTTTTGTTACATTCACGCTTTAAAAAAATATCTGTTAGAGCATGCAATATTGAAATACTCCCTATATATACTACGGCAACTGTACTGTGTATAGTGCACTTTGATAACCCCCCATACCCCCCCCATCAGGAGCACTGGATCTCCCCTCAGAATGCCACCAACATCAAGCCAATGCATCCCACCTCCATCCACGGGGTGGAGGACATGATCCGTCTGGGAGACCTCAACGAAGCTGGTATCCTCCGCAACCTGCTCATCAGATACAGAGAAAAGCTCATATATGTGAGTAGTACTGCAGTACTGTTCTAATACTATTGCTGCACGCTCACACTGGTCAATACAACCTGCTAATGAGGGACAGAAACACTCACCTGTCCACCATAAACCCATTTCCACCAGGTGAACATGCCGTACCTCGGTAATAATATGTGCTCACCTGTGTTTTCATTAATAAGCGTAAATATTTAAATACGACCCACATTCTGGCAGAGCAGTAGAGTTGGTAGGGTTTCTGTTCTGGAGGTGATCTGGGAGTCCAGTTTGTGCAGATTGCCTTTGATATGCGATCACTGGGCAATCTGCATACATTTACACCTGCAACAACACGTGTGTCTCATCCAGATGCAGATGCCACATTTCAATGAAGAACACATCTTTTATTCAAGGTTTTAAATGAGCATACAGTGTTAAATTCACACATTAGATCTTTCCATTGATGTTCTGCCAATGAAATAAATGGTGAAACATCTGGATGGTTATTTCATAGAGAAGCAGTAGTATGACATTAAAACATTAGTTTCTCCAATAAAGTTCATCGAATATGTATAAGAAGAATAAAACATGCAATTCAGAAATGACAATCATTCAGAATAAGATACTGCAGAGGTTACAATATAGGGATGAAATATAGAATATAAGATCATGTGTATTTGTGGTCGTTCAGTAATCGCAAAGTGAGTTAACTGTAAAGTAAACGGGAATATAGTTATGTATTTGCCTCCATGATGAAAAGAAATATATATATAAATAATATTATAATCAATATAGATATAAACACTTAAATAAATAAATACAGTTTATATTCACAGAGATGTAAAGCTGTAAGTGTACAAAGGTAAAGTAGCAATATAAAAGCAAACATTGAATGGTTTCTAAAACAGGAACCATGACTGTAGTCCACCCATGATTACCATCACTGCTCCTCCGTTATCTTCAGACCTCTTGATGGACGACCACAGCGGTTTACAGCTTTAGCCAGGGCTTAGACCGCCTTATTATTACCTCACAAAACCAACCGCAGACGTCCTGCTCTCATCTCAACTTCCTGCCTCTTCATCATCTCTGTGGCCCTCCTCCTCCTCCTCCTCCTCCTCCTCCTCCTTCTCCTTCTCCTCTCCCTTTCCCCCGTGGCCTCTGAAGACAAACTGCGGTGGCAGGGTAAGTCATCTCCCGCACGTCGAGCATGGCCGGAGACGGATCCGACCTCGGCTGAAAAAGATGCACCTAACCCATATATTCAATGCGCAAACCCCTGCACGGCCTCAGAAACAGCAACGCGCGGCGTATTTCCTGTCGAACTGCATCTGCAAACTGCACGTTGTATGCACGTGTACGTTGCATGTTTTGAATGTCTCGTGTCAGCGGCGTTCTGTCTCATACATTCTGATGATTGTGATAAGGTACCGCTATCGTCACAAAATAGTTTGTCTTGGCTTACAGTGAAAACTAAATGATCTCGCAGGGGGGAACCTGGGAGCCTGGGAAGATTTCCTGTTTTACGCTGCTGGTTCTCCCAGCGCTCCATCCCGGACATTGCATGTTATGTTTGTTTCCCACATGGCCGCCCGCTCTCTCGTGGCGAACACTGATACGTCCTCCATGTCGTTCCTCACCCCCAGAGCTGCGACGCCTTGCGTCACCTCATCCAGTGTTCCTCCGAGTGTCTCTCGCCCCTCTCTCCCCCCATGACCCTGTGTGTGAGCAGACAGCACAGAAGCTCATGAGTTTTCATGCACACTTGGTGTTCATTACAATAATACGATCATTAAAAAGTGTGCCCACTACTCCAAGACGGAGGTTCTTGTAACAGAAAACACATCATTGTTTATCAAAGATTCATTAGTTTATTTATTTATTTAATCACAGGGACAATATAAATACAACATGGTTACAGGGCTTATGTATACCTACTTCTGCAATCAATAAAATGGATTGTGTGCCTCTGTGTATGCATTAACATGTATATACTGCCCTTTAATATTTAAAGAGTTTGACCAATACTGATCCAATATACTTAAACTGGCCTGTTTATCTGCTACAAGGATCAACATTAAGTACATTAATGTCCATAAATACCTAATTTAAAGTACTTGAACTTTATTTTAGTATTTCCACTATATTTATCTGACGGTGGTGGTTACTTTGTATATTTTGCTCAACATTTTCCAAAAAAAAACAAGAAAATCTGCTAAAACTGTTTATTCTGCAGTGGAACAAATATCAGGAAATTAGTTGTATTCTCCCTCTCACTCCTCCTCTTCCTCTCTATGTACAGACGTACACCGGCTCCATCCTGGTGGCCGTTAACCCGTACCAGCTGCTGCCCATCTATACGGCCGACCAGATTCGCCTCTACACCAACAAGAAGATCGGCGAATTGCCGCCCCACATCTTCGCCATCGCTGACAACTGTTACTTCAACATGCAGAGGAACAACCGCGACCAGTGCTGCATCATCAGGTGGGAGGGAGATCAGGCTGCAATGTGGGAGTGGCTGAAGTGCACATCTCCGATGTGTGGCAATATCTGTCGGTCGGTCCATCTTTTAGGTCCTGAGGGAAATACTGTATCTCGACCTCTATTGGATGGATAAATGTGCAAAAACATTGAAGCTGACATTTTCAATTCTGCTTTTAGTTACTTTCACCTTTTCCCTATGACCTCATTATGATTAGTAGAGATCTTCAGTGAAGGTAAAGCACACTGGCAGTGTACTGCACACATTCACACACTGTTCAGACATTTAATTTGATTTATTAAATTAATTAAAATTAGGACGTCACATTTTTTGTATGTATTGGATAAGTACATGTATTTCATTTTGTTCATCCCTAATATTTCCCATGTATAGATCATTCCTGATTTATGAGGCAACACCGGTGCATTTAAAAAGTTGATTTAGTACGTTTTAGAAAACAGGAGAAATCTGTTTATTTAAATTAAGGCTCTGATTAAAGTTTAGGTACAACATACATGTGGTGTGTGTGTCTATGTGACTTAGTGGCGAGTCCGGAGCGGGGAAAACAGAAAGCACCAAACTGATCCTGCAGTTCCTGGCAGCCATCAGTGGTCAACACTCCTGGATAGAACAGCAGGTCCTGGAGGCCAACCCCATACTAGAAGGTACACACACACACACACACGCGCACACACACACACACACACACTGACAGTGCAGTCCACTTAGGTTGAGCTATAGCACAAGATGATAAAATGGTAACCTAGTGATGTGTGCATACCACTTATATATATTTACAGGTGCACTTTACATCCGAGCAGGTGATTTAAATTGATACAAAAAACTGGTCTTAATGCTTATGCGCCCACAGAGATGCTCTTACATGTGAAACACACCATGAACACACACAGAATACTCACAGAAGTACACACACCTGGGTATTCCATGTGTTTATGTGACATCATCCCCACTGGTTTGTCTTCCAGCTTTTGGTAACGCTAAAACCATCCGCAATGATAACTCGTCTCGTTTTGGGAAATACATCGACATCCATTTCAACAAGAGAGGCGCCATAGAGGGAGCCAAGATCGAGCAATACCTGCTGGAGAAATCCAGAGTCTGTCGACAGGTACGGCTCACGACATTCTGACGACATGGCAACACCTCAGTGTTCTGCTCAGACGCGCTGCGGTGAGCGTGCAAACCGTTGCACACTTCGGAACACACACTGTGGGGGTTTCGATAATCCTTCTGCAGTGGATGAAGTAGTGAAGAAGGGAAATAAGGCATACACCATTTTTTCTAAACAGCAATCTCAAGATGCAAATACACTGAAATAATTACTGAATTTTAATTGTTGTATTTTCTGATAGTCTTTTTTGCTCTCTCATCTCTTCCATTTATAGCTTTACATGTCACGTTATAATCTGTGTAAATAAAGTGTACGTACTTATTTTTTTACATAATCAAACCTTGAACTCTGCAGCCAGTATTTCTTTCACAGAAAAAAGACTGAAACAATTCTTGAAAATATGGTTTGGCGATATATTGTATATTTCATTCAAATAATTATACATCTGCTAGTGTCTGTGATGCTGTAATGTGAATTATAATATTCACATTGACATCATTGTGCTTCTCTCTCTCTCTCCTTCTCTCTCTCTGCAGGCCCACGATGAGAGGAACTACCACGTCTTCTACTGCATGCTGAAGGGCATGACTGCAGAGGAGAAGAAGAAACTGGGACTCAGCAAGGCCACCGACTTCACCTACCTGACCATGGTGAGTACTACGTCACCTCCACCCTCTTATGAGCTCTGCCGGTCACGTCGCCGTTAGCAACCGGTTCGCTGTTGCAGCAGTTGAGACTTTGACCTTTAGCAGTAAGTGAACGGTCACTCGAGTGAAGAGACATTCAAACCCTCAGTGAGTGCAAAACAACAACAATAACAATTACAACCAACAGCCTCACCCTTAAAGACTAACAAAACCGAGATGATGGAACTGTTTTTAGAGTATCAGATAATTGGGAAACACTAATAAACTTAATAGGCGTGACATCTTCAAAAATAATAATCTTAACATAGACCGTGTAAATTTAGGATGGGAATCATTCGATTTGGAAACAGAAAATACACAAAAGTTAATTTGCTTTTTCTACTAGAAAAACTAGATGCTTCCCCCAGCTGTACTACGACTCAGTTTGATAACAGAGAAAGTTTCTGGAATGTGAAACACACGTTATGTTTTTTTTACTTTACCATCCAACAGCAAGAACTTGAACTGAAATATAAGAGGACAAAAAGCTCAACACAAATCGATGGTATTCAATATTTGATCACCGCAAAGTGAGTCCCTCTAGATCTCTCTCTGTTTCTCTGCAGGGTAAGTGCACAGTGTGTGATGGACGAGACGACATGAAAGAGTACTCCAACATCCGCTCTGCAATGAAGGTACTGATTAAAGCCACACACTGAGACATTACCTCAAGGTGTAACTTCAGGGCTTTAGTGGCGGCATGAAGTCAAATCATACTCTTAGTGAAAAAAACTGAAAATGACGGCCGTTGCTCTGCAGGTGCTGATGTTCACAGACAAAGAGAACTGGGAGATTTCTAAACTGCTGGCATCTATATTACACATGGGCAACATCAGATACGAAGGTACCGTCAAAAAGAATCCTTGTGGATTTGACAACACATTCATTGGTCTGTTGCTGCTCTGGTACGTCTTCACGTCAGTCTTCCTCTGCGCGTTGTTTCTGTCTTTACACTTCTGAACAGGAGCATGAATCCTATATTTGTGCCCCTCACTTTCATAGTTCCAGGTTGATTTTCTTAGGAAACCCTCTCTGATCATTGTTTCATACTGTCCGGCCACCGGAGTCACATGAGCGAATTTTAATCGACGATTTATATTGTCCTAAAACGATACAGTCAAATTTTTAGTAACTAAGTAGTAAGATCTCTTTGTAGAAAATATGCAAATTAGATCAGAAAGTATCAGATACCTTCAAAGAAAAGAAAATATATGTGTTGCAAAACAGGTTTACAAAGCATTTCCAGTGTTTGTTATGCTAGCAGTATTATGGTATGGCAGTTTGACCCTCAACCAACACAGTGAGCCACTTGCCTCGTAGTCTTTAAGCTGTTGACCTTTGGCCCTGCAGCTCGCACCTACGACAACCTGGATGCCTGCGAGGTGGTCCGCTGCCCTCACCTTACCACTGCTGCTACGCTGCTGGAGGTGACACACACGCACACACACACGCACACACACACACACCGAAACCCTCTGTCAGAGCGAGCACTTAACAAAAAACAAGGACGCATGTGATCATCACTAACAAATGTTTTGCGTCATCAGCTATTTCAGCAAATATGAAACAAAAACACTTGTCACACCCACACAGGGAAATACCTAAACTTAAATTAAAGAGTTGTTTTGAAAAGCAAACCAAGTAAAAACAAGTAATCATACCACCTCATTTCTGACACTGCCATCATTGTTTTGTAATGTATTTCAGTTCTTTATTGTATTGTCGCTTTACACAGTGTTGTACCATAGTGTTTACGCCTGAACTGTCCTGATAATACGAGGCCACTAAATTGTACTAACCTGCCAAGGGACTATATCTAACTCTGTTTGTTTGTTTGTTTGTTTGTGTGTGTGTGTGTGTCTGTGGGTGTTTAGGTGGATAGTAAGGACCTGATGAACTGTCTGACCAGCCGAACTCTGATCACCAGAGGAGAGACCGTCTCCACCCCACTCAGCATGGAACAAGCTCTCGATGTACGGGACGCTTTCGTTAAGGTGAAACACTTGATTATTAAAACTGTCTTTTATTCATGTTTTCGTGAAGTGTGCCCTTACATATTAGGCCAAAACTAAAATCCATTAATGGAGTTAAAAGATGCAATGTGGTGTTTTCTACTATGTTGAACGTATTTCCTTCCACATAATGTAAAAAAAAAAAGTCAAAGCAAATAGTTTCAGTATTTCAAGTCCTGCTTTTTGTGTTTGTGCTTGCAGGGAATTTACGGCCGCTTGTTTGTGTGGATCGTGGAGAAGATCAACGCGGCCATTTACAAGCCGACGTCCTCGCAGCCCAAAGCGCTCAGACGCTCCATCGGACTGCTGGACATCTTTGGCTTTGAGAACTTCACTGTCAACAGGTACAACACGCCTCAAAGACATTCACACCTGACGCAGACTGTTACAGTGGCATCAGTTTCACATTGACAGTTGTATAGGACATTATGCATCGATTTTGCATTAGATCTAGAATGTCAAACCTCTTCCTCTCACCCTCGCTTATTCCTGACCTGAAGAGCTACTGAGCACGGAATAACTTTGTCTTCTCGCCCCTCCATCCCGCAGCTTTGAGCAGCTGTGCATCAACTTCGCCAACGAGAACCTGCAGCAGTTCTTCGTCCGGCACGTCTTCAAGCTGGAGCAGGAGGAGTACAACCTGGAGCACATCAACTGGCAGCACATCGAGTTCACCGACAACCAGGACGCCCTGGACATGATCGCCATCAAACCCATGAACATCATCTCGCTCATCGACGAGGAGAGCCGCTTCCCCAAGGTACGCATGCTTGATATTACACCAACCGAGTACCCCTCTTTCCCTTCTGGCTACGCTGCGGAAACGTTAGCTGGCGGCTGGTGTTTGGTTTGTCCCTTCTGGGCTACTATAGAAACATGGCGAAGGACTTCAAATCTCTTTTGCTTTCTGGAAACCGTGTTGCTGTCGGAAGGCGGAGAATTTACATGATGCACCGTCACTCGGTCTTACATTAGTCTTGTGTGCTGCTTGTTTATTGCTTGAATGTTTATTGTTATAGGGAAATACATGAAGTGGCTAGAATCTATATTGCCTTCAGTGATAAACCTACAGAGAACTGGCAGCTGAATCTACGGCTCCGATCTATAAAAACTCTTTAGTGTCTTTCAGCTCATTCATTTGTATGGTCATCTGGTCAATATATAAATGTGTCTTTTTGTTTCCGTCTCTGTGCGTCCTGCAGGGCACGGACACCACCATGCTGAACAAGCTCAACTTTCAGCACAAGCTCAACACATACTACATCCCTCCCAAGAACAACCACGAGACCCAGTTTGGCATTCAGCACTTTGCTGGAGTGGTTTACTACGAAACCAGAGGTCAGTCTCTCATACACACCCGGAGGCGATAATGACTGGAGGAACATTTAAGATGTTTAATGCGTTTCCTTCGGTTCTAGCTCTCTAGCTATGCTTTTATTATTTATCATTCTGACTAGTGCTTTTGTTTAATATTTGCTGAAATAGCTGTTTGAAACATTTGTTATCGAAAGTTACATACATCCTTATTTTTTGATGTGCACGCTCTGACCAAGTGTGTGTGTGTGTGTGTGTGTGTGTGTGTGTGTGTGCATGTGTGTGTGTGTGTGTGGGGGGTCCTGTAGGTTTCCTGGAGAAGAACAGAGACACATTATACGGTGACATCATCCAGCTGGTTCACTCCTCTAAGAACAAGTTCATCAAACAGATCTTCCAGGCTGACGTCGCTATGGTATTGGACACACACATATCATACTAAAACACATCTTACTTCAAATACTTTGACTGATACTACTTACATACTTTTACTTGGTACGGTTTTAAATGCGGGACTTTGACTTTTGACTTTGACTTTGACTATTTACAGTGTGGTATTTGTACTTTTACTGAAGTAAATGATCGGAATACCTCTTCGACCTCTGACCAACACTTATCTTCATTATCACTTAATCTGTTTTCTCCTTGTCTAGGTTAATCAATGGAACCTTTGCCCATAAAATTAAAAAAGGTTGGATTTGAGAATCAAATCACCTTTGAACCAACAATTTACTTCTTTAAAAAAATAGATAACGATGAATTTGATGTTGATCGATTAAGCAACGAGTTATTGTTGCTGCTCAAATTTGTATTGGCATTTTTTTGAACTCCTGCCGCGTCTGCCAGAAAAATACTTTTATATTTAGAGACAGAGAGGAAGAATGTTAGTGTCAGAGCTCAGGAAGAGAGAAAGGAGTCCTCATTGTTTCAGACCCTGACACTTTCTGTGTTCTCTCACTTTGTGTGTGTGTGTGTGTGTGTGTGTGTGTGTGTGTGTGTGTGTGTGTGTGTGTGTGTGTAGGGGGCAGAGACCAGGAAGCGTTCGCCCACTCTGAGCAGTCAGTTTAAGAGATCTCTGGAGCTGCTGATGAGAACTCTGAGCGTCTGTCAGCCGTTCTTCGTCCGCTGCATCAAACCCAACGAGTTCAAGAAGCCCATGGTGAGTGTCTGCATTCACTGTCAAAGTAGAATACGTTTACTTTTCTGGTATTTTAGATGACAAGCAGGGCAATAGAAGTGAAACAACTTGGTTTCTCCTGGACTGACTCTGCAGAGGCAGGAAAACAAAACATTACTCAGCGAGTTCACTAACGGAGCTAGTGTCACATTAGGTTGAATGCAGTAGTTATGAAGGAGTCTGATATGTTTGTTATCAATTCATATTTTAAAGGCAAACAGTCTTAAATTGAAGCAACTGCATATTTACAGTAATCATAGCCATTTCTGATGAAGCTGTTTATGATCAGGGGTTTAAATTAATTCTTCCACACGTACTTCTTCCTGTTATTCTCTCCAAACCTGCGGATAGATGTTTAATCAGTTTTTAATCAGCAGTGCCATAAAATATGCGAAAAACACTTGTAATATTATGTTTCATCAGTAATTATAATGTTTTTAATTTTTACATCACATATATAAGGGTTGCAGAATTAAATTAATCTTTAAAAAGTTTAACACGCTTTTATATTGACAAAGGAATACTACCAATGGGGGAAAAAAGACGATTCAGTTTCCAACAGTATTTTCTCACCAATAGCGTCCGTGAACATTGTTTATTACCTAACCCCCGTGGAGTTTGAGAATCATCCTGACAAACTCTCACACAACTCGTACAGTATAAGAAGTCAAATTCATTACTTATTTAATGTTGTATTTGTATGGGGAAAAGTATGTAGCATAAACCAAAGCCCCACATCACAGGATTTACATACACAAAAGACAGGACCATGGACTGTGTATAAGAAGTGGACGTTGTCATGGTGACGTCCCCTCATTGGTTTGTGGACTGATCTTGAAGAACTGGAGTTCGACGATTTTGCCGTTACTTTCTTGGATTACGACAGAATATGAACAGAATATATGTGGAACGTGTAAGAGTGATGGAGAGGCGCCGTGTACCTTAACCTTCATCGGGCTGCACGGTGAACTTTTACTTAACACCTGAGGCATCAACTGCTTTTGAGGTCAGTAAACTCAGCCTTCCTGTCACAGTGTTTGTGTCTGTAGTTGTTTGACAGGGAGCTGTGTGTGCGGCAGCTGAGGTACTCGGGCATGATGGAGACCATCCGCATCCGCCGGGCCGGATACCCCATCCGCTACACCTTCGTGGAGTTTGTCGACCGCTACCGGGTGCTCATGCCTGGAGTCAAACCGGCCTACAAACAGGTAGTGTGTGTGTGTGTGTGTGTGTGTGTGTGTGTGTGTGTGTGTGTGTGTGTGTGTGTGTGTTTATGGTAATTAAGTCACCCAGTGCAACAGTGTGACTCACTGATGTATTTTAATTGAGCTCTACGGAATGAAGGGAGAAGATATATCTATAATACACACATTCATCGTTAGTGGTGCTCTTTTCATCAGAAAGCTTTAAACTTTTGCTTCAACATTGTCACTCAAAGCCTCACAGTTCAAAGTTACGACATGTCCTGTCTCTCGCCCACCAGGAGGACCTGAGGGGAACCTGCCAGAGGATCGCCGAGGCGGTGCTCGGCAGGGACGATGACTGGAAGATGGGAAAGACTAAGATCTTCCTCAAGGTACGACTTCTGCTCAATTCGGCCAACCGATGAACGATAAGATGAAACACCACGATACGTGTGTGTGTAGCCTGGGGGGAATAAAGTACCAGACAATCTGTATCTGACTTTGAATTTTGATAAGGGGTGCAGAATAATGGATGTCATTGGTCAGCTTTGCACGCTACACTTCTATTGGCTAACGGCCCGATAAGAGAACTCGCTCTCCGGATTCAAGCAACTTCACGGGCTTCAACCTACGTCCAGTTCATGCGACTTCTCTGAAACAATAAACCAACATTCATTCCCATGCGACATACATATAAGCACTACTTCTGCTATTTACATTAATCATTTCATACAGTGTCCTTCTCTTTATGCTTCATAATACATTCATAATAATATTCTCCCTAATATTCCCTATTTATAATATCTTGCTATATGTATTAATTTAAAATATAAGACTTCCTTATTTACATGTGCATGTGTACATAAAACCCACTACAACGTAACAATTTTAAAAATAAACTTCACTGTATCAGTGTGCTTTGAGTAAATGTTTTACACCAATAAGGAGATCTTTGTTTTCATGACTGCTGGCATTCAATTCCATTTTCTTTGCCGACGAGACTGGAACCTTTAAGTGCTTTTATGGAATGAGTTGCTGCCACTTGATTGGCTGATTACATATTTGCATTTGTCAACAGGTGTGGCTAATAAAGTGACTGCTGAGCACTTCACATTATTGTCTCGGATGATTCAATTAAATTCAGTTTATTTGTATAGCCCAATTTGACAAATTACTAATTTGTCTGGGAGTGCTTTACAATCTAAATCTGATAAAGAGGTTATGCGCGGTCGTGTGTTTGACTGTGTGAGTCTGTGGCTGCGAGCGAGTGAAGGACTAATATCCCATAATGCTGCAGTAAACCGTCTGCATCCTATCTTGGGTTGCCAGTTATGGCTTCATGCTCAAGGACTTCGAGCGGTCGTGTTGACTCACACTTTCTCAAAACAGCCTTTATGCATTGTTCTATCCTTCCATTAACTGGGGCCACGAGTGAGAACACGGCCGAACGCACCAGACGTACTCTGTGGCCACCGTGGCGCCGCAGTCGGGGAACACGCGGTTTCTGGACGCTGGGTTTGGCTGACAGCTCTCGGCTTGATGGCGCTCCACAGCGCTGGTTGTGCTCATCACAGCAGTCGTCGTTTCAGACACATCTGCTGGAGATCTGCACTCTTATGAGTGTACTACTTTTCTAGTTAATTAAGTTGTTTTGCTGAGCGTACAACACGTAATGCGAAGGGAAGGGACCAGTTCATCCCAGAAGTGAGGCTCTGCTGTGTTTGTTTCCAGTTCACATGTCTTCTGATGGGAAAGTGTGACTGTGTTTTGGTTTCCTACTGGAGTGTGTGTGTTTGTGTTTCAGGTGTGTATATGTTTCTGTGTGTATTTAAACTTCATATGAGTATTATTACTGCACATGTGTTTTTTGGTTTCCCGACCAGTGGGGACAGCTGTTGTCCAGAGGTCACTGGTGAGGCACATCCGTTAGCCGGTTGCCACGCTGACACTTCTTTCCCCAGGGGCTAAATGAAAATATCAGCTTCTGATGATTTAGTCACACAATGACACTAACTAACCAATCAAGGCAGCGGAAGACCAGCAACTCCTGTGTTCTGCAAGGTCATATTTCTGTTGCTGTCAATATATTCTTGCATAGAGTCTGTAGACTAAAGAGACAGCACCGGTACAGAGGCTAAAGGGGGTGTAGCTAACAATAGATTATCATTTGTATAACTGGTAGCACAGGGTATACTATTGTTAAGCGAAATGGTGTCTCCCTAATAAGGCTTTTGTGATTCCCAGTATTACAATTCAGCGTCCCTGCGCTGTGTTGGAAGTTGATTATTCATGTCTTGGCTCCTCCGGATTTAAGGCTAATCTCTGTCAGGCCTGACTGGGCTGGGCAGGAAGCAGAACAGGAAGTAGAAAATGCAGTGGGGTTGAAGGCAGGGCAATACCCACACTTCCTCCGACAGGACGGATGGACAGATCACAGGAGGAGGAGACACAGAAAGTTGATGTTCTGTTAAACTGGAAAATCTGTTGGATCAAATGACGTTTTGTCCAGACGTTTATGGTTCCTACAGTCTTTTGACTCTGGTGACCTCCCACCAGCTGGTCAACATTTTCGGTTGTGCAATACTTTGATTTATGACTACATTTTGCACCACAGCAGAACAGTTTTTACCCACAGCTCTTAAAATGTGAGTTTTTTTTGTATCCCTCTATGTAATGATGTTTTGTATCCCTCTATGTAATGATGTTTTTTTTTTGTATCCCTCTATGTAATGATGTTAGCTAATGTGTTACATTTTAGAATAGCTTAATTATATTGCTAAATTATCCAAAGTTTCATACTTTTTGTTTCAGCAAACAGGATAAAAACAACATTCAGAATTCTTGACTCTTTAAACTGCATTTTGAGTTCAATTTGACTTCTCTCTGCGCCTGTGTAGGATCACCATGACATGCTGCTGGAGATCGAGAGGGACAAGGCCATCACGGACAAGGTCATCCTCATCCAGAAGGTGGTTCGAGGTTTTAAAGACAGGTAGGTCTTAAAAAAACTGACTCCATTGTTGTGAAATTGTTGGATGAAACTGGAATTTAAACCAGTTCTGCTCACTCTCTAAAACCATCCATCAGATTTTGATGAATGCTGTTGTTTACGTGATTTTTCATTTCCCGTTGTCAGGTCTAACTTCCTGAAGATGAGAAAGTCGGCTGTGTTGCTCCAGAAGCTCTGGAGAGGGTACCAGTGTCGGAAGAACTATGGAGCTGTGAGGACCCCCCCACACACACACACACACACACACACACACACACATATACACATTATACCAGCATGACTGAGACCATGATGCAGCTCAGCTCCAGAAATCTATTATTAATATTAAAAAAGCTTGAAAGGCAAATCATCATCTCCTCCTTCTTCTCCTCCTCCTTCTTCTTCTTCTTCTTCTTCTTCTTCTTCTTCTTCTCCTTCTCCTTCTCCTTCTCCTTCTTCTTCTTCTTCTTCTTCTTCTCCTTCTTCTTCTTCTTCTTCTTCTTCTTCTGTTCCTGTGCCCCTTCAGATGCGAGCGGGCTTCTCTCGCCTCCAGGCTCTGGTTCGTTCCAGGAAGCTGTGTGCATCGTACAACGTCGCCCGCCAGCGAATCACGGGCTTCCAGGGCCGCTGTCGGGGCTTCTTGGTGCGCCGGGCGTTCAGACACCGACTGTGGGCCGTCATCACCATCCAGGCCTCCACCAGAGGCATGATCGCTCGCCGGCTGTACAAGCGGCTGAAGGGGGAGGTAAACACACACACTGGCACACTTCAATCAGGGAAAGACCAGTTAGATGAAGAAAGGATAATGTTTATTGTGAATTCAATTTAATTAAATCCAGTATATTTTGTACAGCCCATTATTACAAATGATAAATTTGCCTCATAGGGCTTTACAATCTGTACACAGACGATATCCCTGTCCCAGGACCTCGCATCGGATCAGGAAAAACTCCCCAAATACCCTTTCAGACGTTTATGCCGGCTGGTGGGGTTGAGCCTGTGTTCTTTTGTGACTGGGCTCTGTCCTCTCCCTCAGTACCGTAGGAGACTGGAGGCGGAGAAGATGCGTCTCGCTGAGGAGACCAAGCTGATGAATCAGATGTCCGCAAAGCGAGCGAAGGCCGAGGCTGAGCGCAAACACCAGGTGGGAGTTCAACAAAGACCTCTGGCATTTAAAGACATTTTCAATAACATCTGTTTATGGATCTTCTTCAAATGGATTGTAATGCATCATTCAAGTTCAGGATATCTTGACCTTCTTCACAGTGGTCTTAATCGGTATGTTTAAGAGATGTTGATCGCTCCAGGAGAGAAAACCCAGTGACTCAGGGTGTAAAATAGAGGCCGGATGCCTGTTTCGTTTACAGATATTATTTGTATTATTTGTTTCCTAGGAACGTCTGGCCCAGCTGGCCAAAGAGGACGCCGAGCAGGAGAAAAAGGAGAAGGAGGAGGCCCGGAGGAAGAAGGAGATGGTGGAGCAGATGGAGAAGGCCCGTTTGGAGCCCGTCAACGACTCCGACTTGGTGGACAAAATGTTCGGCTTCCTGGGAACGACGACCTCGTTCCCGGGCCAGGAGGGACAGGCCCCCGCCGGCTTTGAGGTGAGGGGACAAAAGGTTTTTGTTTATCTGCACAAGAGGAAATTAAGATTTCTCTCTTGGATGCCCAGAAGCGCAACTTGTTTTGTCAGCACAATTATAGACATATGTATAATAAAAAACAGTTTAAAAATTAAATTGATTGATACTGTATCTGATACATGATGAAATAGTTATTTCAATAATTATTTAATAATTGGGTTATTGAAATAATCAAAAACTGTAGGGACCACTTAGTTTTTTTAAGGATGGAAATTCATTGTGACGTCTCCATGCATATATTTCTTGTGCACTTTCATAAATTTCCCTTTTTCCTCAGATTTGAACTTTGGGGTTTTATTAAGTTTGTATTTGTCTATTTTTAATATTGTATTGCAGATGTTTTACCTTAATTATAGAATAACAACAATGCATTATTTTGACTGAGAGGTCAGAGAATTGTCTCTTTTGAAAAACAAACACCAAAGTTTCAGTCTCACGTGGAGCTTGTGTCTCCTCCTCAGGACCTGGAGCGGACCCATCGAGAGCTGGAGGAGGAGGATCTGGACGAGGCTCTTCCTCTTCCTGAGGACGACGGAGAGGAGGATCTATCGGAGTACAAGTTTGCCAAGTACGCCGCCACCTACTTCCAGGGCACCACCACGCACACCTATGTCCGGCGGCCTCTGAAACAGCCTCTGCTGTTCCACGACGACGAGGGAGACCAGCTGGTGGGTTACCTTTGACCCCTGACTCCACGGCAGACTAACCAGTTTCATACAGCTGTGCAGATATTTTTTAAACATGCTCTGCAATGAACAAAAACATTCGAATACATCATGTTTTCAGCTTTGTGCCGATGCATTTCCCAGCTGATCTGCGAGGTTTTTCAAATAGTTTATTTTGCTTCAGAAGTAGGAGATACGATTCCATCTGACAGACTTGATGAATATAAATGTGTCCTCCGTGTCCCCGGGCCCAGGCTGCTCTGGCGGTGTGGATCACAGTGCTGAGGTTCATGGGAGATCTGCCGGAGCCCAAGTACCACACGGCCATCAGCGACGGGAGCGAGAAGATCCCCGTGATGACCAAAATCTACGAGACGCTGGGGAAGAAGACGTACAAGAGAGAGCTGCAGGCGCTGCAGGGGGAGGGGGAGGTGAGCGGGAGGGGATGTGTACAGTTAGTTCATCAGCCACAGTATGGTTTTATCTTTTCCATGCTTAAAATGTGATGTATGCTTTTCAATAACTTAACTTTACATTAGTAAGTTCATTGTATTTTCAAAAACTTGTTCCTTAACTTATGAGAGTGTGAAGATAGTTTCTAACCTGGAGATATATATTTTTTTAAAGTACATTTCCTTTGATGAAAATATATATCTTTTATTGATTAACTACAACAAATATGTTTAAATATTCTCTTGACACCAGTTTTTTAATGGATCTTTTTTTTAAATCCATCCATTAGTTTAGCTTGAAATAATAAAACAGATAGGAAAAACATGCCTCCAAAATGGAACAAACCCTGCAAGAAAGTCGGGACTGGCAGATCTATAAATTAATTTAAATCTAATCCTCTTGTCCAGTTGCTTGTCATATTCTCAGCATATCTGCTGCCTTTTGTTAGATGTCAAAAGCAGTTTTGCTCACACAGCGAAACATCCTGATCCTTTACTAATACCTCCGTTGGGCTCCTGGACCCCAGACCGAGAGTCCCGTTTGTTATCATGTGAGCCGGAGCATCTCTGATCTGTTTCCTGCCTTGTTTTGCCTCAGACGCCTCACGCCGACGGCCACAAGAAGAACAGCGTCCGACACAAACTGGTGTCCCTCACCCTGAAGAAGAAATCCAAGATCACTGAGGAGGTAAGAGTAAGAAAGGGATTATTAAAAAAGAACTTATCTCTAGGCGGCATGTTGCAGAAGTAGAGAAGTCACCGTCTGCGTTTCAGGTCACCAAACGCCTTAACGACGGTGAGCACGGTCTCCACGGCAACAGCATGCTGGAGGACCGGCCAACGTCCAACCTGGAGAAACTTCACTTCATCATCGGTAACGGGATCCTGAGACCAGGGCTGAGGTACACACACACACACACACACACACACACAAACACAAACACAAACACAAACACAAACACAAACACACACACATACACATACACACACAGACACATTAATTCAAGTCATAATGAGGATGTGGTTTCCTAAAGTGACATTTAATGAATCCATTAGCTTGAATATACTGTAATTTGTGCATTTATGAAACCTACAAGATAATATCTCTTAAATTATGGAAGCAGCAAAGAAGAACAGACACTTCATTCCAACATTTTCTATGTATCCAAATGTGTCAGGAAAATTCCAACGTTCATTGGTGTGTGTGCGTGTGTGTGTTTGTGTGTGCGTGTGCTTGTGTGTTAGGGACGAGATCTACTGTCAGATCTGCAAGCAGCTGAGTCAGAACCCGTCCAAGAGTTCTCACGCTCGCGGCTGGATCCTCATCTCTCTGTGTGTCGGCTGCTTCGCTCCCTCAGACAAGTTTGTCAAGGTCAGGACCGGTTTAGGGTTTTTATTTCCTATTCAATTGAAATATGCAGGAAGGAAGATGTCTTGAATTTCACAGCGATCCACAGTTCTTCGCTTCCTGTATTGATCCTCTGTATTTACAGACAGCAAGAGGAATTACATTTTTCTGTGATAAAAGATATTACGTTTACATTTGCGTGCAACTCAGATCATACACTGTAGGTTGAGGTTATTGTGGTAAAAAAATGTTTTTCACATTTTTATTTTTTGTATTACTTCCAACAGTACTTGAGGAATTTCATCAACAGCGGGCCGCCGGGTTACGCTCCGTACTGCGAGGAGAGACTGAGACGGACGTTTGTCAACGGGACGAGGACGCAGCCTCCCTCCTGGCTGGAGCTGCAGGTGCAAAGCAGCAACAATGATTATGGGAATGTGTCAATTTTATTCTCAGCTTCTTTTTAAAATTATAATGCATGATCTTGGACATCAACTCCATTTAATGTAAACTCATTCTATTCCTGTTTATCTTTTGAAGATGTTTCCAGTTTATAGCTTGAAATGGCTCACATATACAAAATGTTATGCACAAGAGATTAATAATTTGGCTTTCTGTTTTTTATTAATGGGATCAAACACATAAGTACAGAAAATTCTTTATATATCAGATTTATTTCGCAGATTTAGGATATTCTTAACATAAAACATTCAAAGTATTGAGGGAAGAAATAGAAAGAAATCATAAAACGACATACATACAATTAAAAGCAATCATTAAAAAGAGCAGGAAAATAAACACAATATACAAAAATACAAATTACATTGCAGGATAAGAAATTATTCATTTTAAGTAAGAAATCAAACACGCATCAGACAATACTATTGATTTAATATTAATGAAATGTACAGTAAATAAACACATTATTGTGAGAGACAAAAGAAAAAGAAGTGATGAGGGAGGAAGGGTTGTTGTGATTGTGTGAGGGATGTCAGAAAGGATCTCAAAGCATCAGAAACCAACTGGGCTAAAGTTCTGAGACCTCTATCCAGGCCACCAAGTCGAAGAAGCCCATCATGCTGCCGGTGACGTTCATGGACGGCACCACCAAAACACTGCTGACCGACTCCGCCACCACGGCCAAGGAGCTCTGCAACGCCCTGTCCGACAAAATCAACCTGCAGGACCGCTTCGGGTTCTCGCTCTACATCGCGCTGTTTGACAAGGTCAGCGCGCACACACACACATACACACACACACACACACACACACACACACATACGCACATAGAAGAAAGAAAAGAAACCAACTGGAAGTGTCTTACTATGAAGTTGGTACGCAGTCAGTCTCGCCTAAGATATGATTAAAGGTTTGGAGGTTAGAATGGTGTTTGTATCTTTTTCAGTTTTTAATTGTTCTTATTTTATCAATTGTAGCTAATAACAAAGTGATTTAATAGTAGAGTATACAGATACATAAGAGCAATTAAGAATGAAAAGAATCTATCCGGAATCTTTAAAAGTGGCAATACTATAGCGTTTGGATTATTTCATTAAAATAAATAGAACAGGAAATTATTCATAAAACTGAAACTGGTCTTTTACAATTATATTCAAAATGCTTATATACTTTGATAATAATAGTAATAAATAAATATAGATTAGAAGTGCAGAGATTGCAAACTTTCTGGTTAAGAATATTATTAGATTTCGCACTGGTAAAACTAAATAAAATAGAAAAATAATAATAATCATCCAAATCATTGTGTGTAGTGTAAGAAATGAAGGATTCTTCTCCTGCAGGTCTCGTCTTTGGGCAGTGGGAACGACCACGTGATGGACGCCGTGTCGCAGTGCGAGCAGTACGCCAAGGAGCAGGGCGCCCAGGAGAGGAACGCCCCCTGGAGGCTGTTCTTCAGGAAGGAGATCTTCACGCCCTGGCACTCCCCCACCGAGGACCAGGTGGCCACCAACCTCATCTACCAGCAGACCGTCAGGGGCGTCAAGTTCGGGGAGTACCGCTGCGACAGGGTGCGTTTTTTGTAGATTATTTGTTATTTACTTTAAAGAATTGACATTTTGCCGTTATAAGATCATTCGCTCTCTTGTAGTAACCCTAACTAGTTTGAGACGGACACCACTTCCATGTCTGCCAAGTATGAAGCTGGAGCATAGACTGTAGAAGAAGTGGAGTGATGTAGGGACACCTTATCTGGAAGCAGCAGCAACGTGTCAATCCCAGTAGCCCCGCCCTGAAGTATACATGCTTTATTGCCTATTTGACTCTATATGGACCATCATTCACTAAATGAACACCATGCTGTATTGAACAAGACTTGAAACTAGAGATTGACACCATAAACTGTTTAAAATGTTTACTGAGGAAATAAATCAAGAGAGAAGTAGAGTCATTTTCTTATAATCTCCTATACAACCAGAGGAGTCGCCCCCTACTGGTCAGTAGAGAGAATGTGAGTTGCCTTCTGAACGGGAGCTAGCAGCCAGTTAGCGTCAAAGATTAAAAAAACGGCTAGTATAATGTTTGTATTGTAAAAATAGGATAATTTCCCAAAATGTTAAAATATTCCTTTAAATTGTTTGAGCTATATATATATATATATATATATATATATATATATATATATATATATATATGTGTGTGTGTGTGTGTGTGTGTGTGTGTTGTCGTTTTTAGGTACTAATTTTAGTCAAAAGTAAAACGGACCAAACATCTCAAATAACTCCTCAAGTCTAACATATCCGTCTGCCTTGTCCCCAGGACGACCTGGCAGAACTGGCTTCTCAGCAGTATTACGTGGACTACGGTTCGGAGATCCTTCTGGAGCGCCTGCTGAGCCTCATCCCCTCCTACGTCCCCGATAGAGACATCAGCAGCTCCAGGACGGTGGAGAAATGGGCTCATTTCATCATGGCTGCGCACAAAAAGGTGTTTGTCACTGTTTGTCAAGTATGTCAACTTCCTCCCAGCAAATTGACCAAGAAGACAATCTTCAGGTTTCCACCGGTCTCTAGGGTCGCTCTGTCAGTCCCCCTCTAGGATTTAGACTTGGATAACCCAGAAACTTTTCAATGGATTGACATGAAAGCTAGCAGTATGAGAGAGGAAACACATTTATGTTCATGGGTATTTGTGAATATGTATGTTGTTACTCAGTTGATGCATGCATGTAGATGAATGCATGTCCTTTAAATGTATAAATATTTGGTCTATAGACGCTCTCAAGTACGCATGAAAGTTATTTTTCTCTGCATAATGCAAACAATTGATCTAACTGGTTGAGTTAAACCTTTAGTTGCTTTAAATCCACTTCTATCCTTCATCAATCTCGCCCCAAACTCTGAAAGTATTTTAATAATTTGTTCTTGATGGGCTTCAAGTCTACATGTCGAGGTTCTGCTTGATTTGTAGCATTCCTATTGGAGAGCAATAATTACAAAAAAAGAAACCATTGACTGCGCATCATCCGCCACCAAAGCCCCTTTAAAGTGATGTCTCTTTCTTTCCAGGTGTGAACATATTAAAACATCTCTCTCTCTCTCTCTCTCTCTCTCTCTCTCTCTCTCTCTCTCTCTCTCTCTCTCTCTCTCTCTCCCCCCTCTCCCCCGCTGCTCAGGGCATCTACACCCAGAAGAGGTTTGACCCTCAGAAGGTGAAGGAGGAAGTGGTGGACTTCGCTCGACACAAGTGGCCTCTGCTTTTCTCTCGTTTCTACGAAGCCATCAAGTTCTCAGGTAGGACGACCTATGACCTCTTTGAGTCGATTAGTTTAGTTTTAGTTGATTGATCCAACCGGACACATTACTTCACAGCCTGATGGTCATTGTACACATATTAATAACAAATGTGAGCATACAAAGAGGATCTCGGACATGAAAGAGAGCAGAAGCTAACCTATTGTGTAAAGGAATAATATATACATGTGAAAATGAATAAACTGTTATGTAAACATGAATAAAGTAGATATATGCACAGTAGTACAAGTATTCTTGTACCATATACGTCAAGGCAAGAGAAAGATCCTGCAGTCGATGAAGTCTACATGTGGAAATGGGGATAAGATAAGCTAGAACCCAAAGTAGGAAGGAGTCCAACTCCTATAGAGAATATCTCTGATCGATAATATCTGATTGTAACGTCAGATGTTGTCCTGTTGGTCCCGTGAATCCCTCATCCTGGCCTCTCTGCCTCTCAGGTCCCAGTCTGCCTAAAAACGACCTGATCGTCGCCGTCAACTGGACCGGGGTTTATTTTGTAGACGAGCAGGAGCAGGTCCTCCTGGAGCTCTCCTTCCCAGAAATCACTGCAGTTTCCAGCAGCAGGTGAGGCATGCTGGGAGCTGAAGTCGTCCCTGTCCTTTCTTTCATTCCTTCTTCATCCACTTCCTGCTTCATTTACATCGCTCTATTAGTTGCGTGTTTCTTTTCCAAAATGTATTATTATTTTATTTTTCCTCCAACCTGGTCCTCTGAGCACATCCTCCGCTTTCTCTCTCCTCTTTCAACAATGAGTGACTTCAGGAAATGTCCAATAAAACCATTTGTTTTCTTTCAAGTGTCTCAAACTCGTGAGGTGCCATTGTTACAGAGCCACAAAGTCTGTTTCCTACAGTCAACATGTGTTTCTTTTAAGCGTGAAGTCAGAGGCCCATTAACAGTAAAGCATGATCTCCTTTCATCTTTGAGCCTAAACATTTACCATCAGCACTGATTGGACATCCACCTAAAAGGTGGCACCGTTTCCCTTGAACCGAATCTTAACTGCAGTAAATGTGTCGTTTCTGGCAATCAGTTTATTTTGTCGTTTTAATTTGGGGAACTTGTTTTGCTTTCAGTGGAGGAAAGTTACAGAGTCAGAGTTTCACTTTAGCGACCATCAAAGGAGACGAGTACACCTTCACCTCCAACAACGCGGAGGACATCCGCGACCTGGTGGTGACCTTCCTGGAAGGCCTGAGGAAGAGATCGAAGTTTGTGGTTGCGCTGCAGGACAACCCCAACCCCAGTACGTTGTTCTATGTTTCCTCATAGGCAAGACATGGACCGGATGAGTGGTGACATCAATTCAACACAGAGTACATTTTCATATCTATATATTCATACATTTTCATATTTTCATATTTATACAGGGTTCGTACGGTCATGGAATTTTAAAATGTTTATTTCCAGGCCTGGAAAAGTCATGGAAAAAACTTGAATCACAAAAGTTTCGGAAAAGTCATGGAAATGTTTTTATATCCACACGTTCATTTACGTCAAGTTTCAAATAATTCATATGTTTTTGAAAGGAAGACTCAAATTATAAACCGGCATAGGCCAAATCCAAACAGATGGATTTGCACATAAAGGATAATAGTTTTATTAAAAGAATAAACATTTATAGTGTTAAGTGTTTCTAGGAATAAACGTATAGTAATGTTAATTCCTTTAATCATATTAAACTAGTACTGTTTCACATATACAGTATATATAAATAATATACTGTATATGTGAAACATGCTGGAAATTCAGAGTATTACTCTGTATGTACTAACTGAAAATGTACCTGTGACATATATGAAATCTAATTAATATAGTGTCAACTCATTTTAGAATCTTTCGAATTGAGTAACAACAAATGTCTTTAACGGTCTTCAATTGTGACAATGAACTAATAAGTTAGCACTTATATAATAAGAGTATATAGAACAGTTTAGTTCAGATAATGTTTGTCATTTTTGTAACTTTCCATCGAACCCTTTCACAGTAATGTCCTGTGAATATAATACTGTAGTAATTGTAGAACGTCCAGTTAGCCCTCTCTCCTCCAGCTGTCTTCTCTTCCTCCACAGCCGGGGAGGAGTCCACGTTCCTGAGCTTCCTGAAGGGAGACCTGATCCTGTTGGACCAGGACACCGGCGAGCAGGTGCTCAACTCCGGTTGGGCACACGGCGTCAACGAGCGGACCAATCAGAGAGGAGACTTCCCGGCCGACTGCGTCTACGTCCTGCCCTCCGTGACCCGCCCGCAGCAAGAGATAATGGTGAGAGAAGAAGAGCTTCATAACATGAGCTCGTCTCTACAGCTGACTTCCTCCCTCCAGTTACTTGTTCTGGTTTTATTGGCAGAGCTCGTTCTGCAGGAAGCTGGACTTTCAGTTTTACATTTTTAATCCAAAAGTATTTTCAGAGAAAAATGTTCCACAGTTTAACCAAGGACACATTTACATATTTATATAAAGTTAAATATGTCTTTGATATCAGTAACAACAAAAAGAAAAGCACTGATTACAAAGAAACTGCATCACACTAAAGAATTAAAATGAACAATGTAGAGATTTGATGTTTCGTCCATGACAACTAAACCAAACGTCTGTGTACAAACAAGAATTAACCGATGACGCTCTTGTTTTCGCTCACACCACGGAGCATTGGATACGTTTTAAAATAGCCCAGCACACAGTATACTTTTTAAAATGACTCGTCATAGTCACCTGAAATGAAGTTGACCAATAGAATTTTACGTTGATAAAAAAGAAGCATTTTCTTATATTAACAGAAGAGAATGTGACTCACATATTTAAAAGAGTTCTGTGTATATCGAGAAAAGATCAAAGAGAGATTAAGAGGGGTATTTTTGTATATCAAAAAATAATAATATATATATATATATATATATATTTAACATTTTGCTTGATCGATCAGGTGCTGATTACCATGACACCGGACCAGCGACAGGAGTCGGTTCGTGTTTCGCAGATCGTCCTGCCGGAGAGCGACGACAGGACGAAACCATACACACTGGAGGAGTTCTCCTACGACTACTTCAGGTACACACACGCACACGCACACGCGAACGCACACGCACACGCACACACACACACACACACATACACACAGACACACACAGAGTCAGCATCTCCCCTGCTTCTTCCAGACCACCTCCCAAACACACCCTGAGCAGGGTGATGGTCACTAAGAACCGTGGGAAGGACAAGATGTGGAGCTGCACCAGAGAGCCGCTGAAGCAGCCGCTGCTGAAGAAGGTGGTGAACCACGAGGAGCTGGCGCAGGACGCCTGCATGTCCTTCATCGATATCCTTTGCGTAGAAGACCCTAAAGCTCTGACCCTAACCCGACCCAGCTTCAGTTGAACTATGAGCTTGTCCCTGTGAAAGAGACCAGAGCAGCATATTTGATGACATATGATTTATTCATTGCAAGGAAACATGTTTTTTTGTATTATGCTTTAGTACAAGAGATGATAACATTATTTTAATGCTGTGTTATATTTTCCTTTATTTTAATGTATTCTTCTTTTACAGAAAAAATAATTTAAGTTAAAGAAAATTGGTTAGAACAGGTTGGAAACATAAGAAACTGACAATGATAAAAAAATTTAAAAAATCCTAGAAGCATAAATGAAGAACAACATTTATTTTGTATCTATCATCTCATAAAAATAAGAGGAAAACCTGGTCCAGACTGCACATTTGGCCCCATTTCTATGTTTTCACGACAACCGAAATTCTTGATTTTTCTTTGTCCTGTGCATGTCATATATGTTTAGTTACACACAGAGTATTAAAATCCAAATGTTTCCCCGTCTTAATTCCACGCTGAAAGCATATATTTCCACCGATTTTCTTTCTCTGCTGGACTCCCACGGTTGATGGATGTTGGTTGGATTGAACGCATCTCTGGCCGTTCTCTGGTTGCAGCAGTAGTTTGGTTCCTTGACGTTTGTCCCACCTATGATGAAGTACACGGGCGACTACCCGTCCAAGCGGACGCGCTCCGTCAACGAGCTGACGGACCAGATCTTTGAAGGAGCGCTGAAGGCGGAGCCTCTGAAGGACGAGATCTACTGTCAGATCATCAAGCAGCTCACCGACAACCACGTCAAGTGTGTGACTCAGTCTTATCGGTGCCTCTCCGTATGAGTGACGATAATAAAGGTTACAATACCACTTTTACATGAAGTCGCACCAGATTTTCATGAATCTACTTTTGTGTTATAATGAAACACATTTATTATGAATTAGTCTAATTGCAAATGTATAAATGTTGTATAAAACTGAGCAGCTTTTGACTCATTTGTAAGATATTATCTTCTTTTTTTACATTTAAAACCTTATATTTGTATTTATAGGGAAATATACCAACTATTACAGAAAGATATTCAGGTCCCAACCTATTTGATGAAGCCCATTCAAACTAGAAACACGGCGTTACTAAAGTCTGGACTTGTGAAGATGCGCCCGGCGCTGCATGCGGGGCTCGTGAGTCCTCGGGTCACCGGTGTGTCCGCCGTGTTCAGCGGAATGAACAGAACTTGTTTTGTGCTGCAGGTACAGCGAGGAGAAAGGCTGGGAGCTGCTGTGGTTGTGTACTGGTCTGTTTCCTCCCAGCAACGCGCTGCTACCGCACATCCAGCGCTTCCTCCAGTCCAAGAAGCACCACCCGCTCTCTGCCGACTGCATGCAGAGGCTGCACCGGGCGCTACGGTAGAACCACACGCTTTCATCCATGGCTGACGGTTGTTGAAGGAGAATGTACTTTGGGTTCACTCATGCAGCTGATTGACAATCATTAAAAGACAACACACACACACACACACACACACACACGACACACACTAATTGGAAGAGTGGCGGTTCGATCCCTGGCCCCTAAGTTTCTTTTTCTTTCTTCTCTTTGTTGTTATCGTGGGATCAGTAATGGATCCAGGAAGTACCCCCCTCATCTGGTGGAAGTGGAGGCGATCCAACACAAGACAACCCAGATCTTCCACAAAGTTTACTTCCCCGACGATACAGACGAGGTCAGACACACTCGTGCTCACACCGGGACGGACGTCCACTCGTCAAAAACACAATGACTCACTTGAGATGCCGCCGGTGCCTCTGAACCTGCAGGCGTTCGAGGTGGAGTCCAGCACCAAAGCCAAGGATTTCTGCCAGAACATCGCCACCAGACTGCTGCTCAAGTCCCCCGAAGGCTTCAGCCTCTTCGTCAAGATCTCAGACAAGGTCAGAGGTCAAGAAGTGTTTCTCAGAAAGTATCTATGCAACATTGTAGTTTCATGAGGCTCGATGCATGTAAAACTGTTTATTACCGTAATTAACATGAATGTGTGTGTGCAGGTGATCAGTGTGCCAGAGGGGGATTTCTTCTTCGACTTTGTCAGACATTTGACGGATTGGATCAAGAAATCCCGACCCGCTAAGGAGGGTCAGTACCACCATTAATCCTGCGTGGCCTCGCAGGCCGACACGACCTCCTCCTGCTGTCGGAGAGCGGCGTTCCTGGAATGACCTGAGCCGGAGGCACGGCCCGGTCACTCTGAGACACGCTGACACTGTTACAGTCAGAACCTGCCATTGTTTATTCTGGTTGTCTACAACCACCAACTGCAGGGGTTTCTAAAACAACGTGACATTTATGGACAAAGCTGCGATTAAAAACGTATAAAACTAATATAACTCCAGGGTTGTAGAGGTGATCACACTCGTATTTCTCCCTCTTCCCATCCTACCTTGTAGGAATCGTTCCCTCTCTGACCTATCAGGTGTTCTTCATGAAGAAGTTGTGGACCACCACGGTTCCAGGGAAGGACTCCTTCGCCGACTCCATCTTCCATTACTATCAGGTCGGTTGTCGGGGACGTAAAAATACTTTTTCTTGTAAAGTTCCAGGTCGCAACTCTCTCCTACACTTGAGTTCATTTTTGTTGAAATAACGACGACACTTCTTCCCCCTCATTCTGCTCTTGTGATTAGGAACTCCCTAAGTACTTGCGTGGCTACCATAAGTGTTCACGGGAAGAGGTTTTCCAACTCGCAGCGCTCATCTACCGCGTCAAGTTTGAGGATGACAAATCCCACTTTCCTACAATTCCCAAGATGCTTCGGGAGCTGGTTCCCCAGGATCTCATTCGCCAGATGTCACCAGATGACTGGAAAAGGGTAAACCTGCATATGTATTCTTATTGATAATGAATATCAAGTTTTTAATTCATTCTTCTTTGACCTTGCTGTATCCTTACGACAAACTATATATATTTTATTTAAATTAGTTTTATTTCATTTTTGATTTACCTACGGGTAGGGATGTTGTACAAATTTGTAATTTGTTGTATTAAACTATACAACATAAACTGATTTGATTTGATATATATATATATATATATATATATATGTGTATATATTATTGATTAATTAATATATTCATATTTTTATATATATATTTATATAAATGAATTGGTAATATATATATAAATAAATAAAACATTTAATAAAAAAATGTTTAAGAAAAATATGTATAATTTGTCTTTAGGATACAGCAAGGTAAAAGAAGAATGAATTAAAAACTTTATATACATTATCGATATATATACATATATAACCGGAGCAGTAATGTAAACAAACTAGAAAATGCATTTCCTGCTGAAAATGCGTTGGAATGCTTAACATCTGAAGACTTGAAGCTGAAAAGTAACTAAATTGGTGAAAAAGGTTTGAAAATAGCTGAAAATGTCTGAAATATTAAATGAGTAGTTGAAAAAGTCTGGAAATAGCTGAAATGAATAACTGAAAATAGCTGAAATATGAAATGAATAACTGAAAATGTCTGGAAATAGCTGAAATATGAAATAAATAAGTGAAAATATCTGGAAATAGCTGAAATATTAAATGAATAACTGAAAATACCTGAAATATTAAATGAATAAATGAAAATATCTGAAAATAACTTAAATATGAAATGAATAACTGAAAATGTCTGAAATTAGCTGAACTTTTTTTTTTTAAGTTGGACATAGCTTAAAATAGCTGCCAACATCTTAAATAGGCTGAACATAGCTTAAACATCTGAACATATGGATTTTTTTTCTACAAAAGAATTTGTTAAACCCTGTCAAATAAAACATGATCAAATCACCAAAATAGTAGAATCAATAGAGAGGAAAGATTGAGCCAAACGCGCCGATATGTTTGTTATTTTTCTGGGTTAAATGAGACCTGAAAACTCTAATATTGGTTCTCTTCTAATATCTCTCCATATGTAGACGCTACCACACGCACGCACAAACCGTTGGTCTGTGTGGCTTGCAATGTATGATAGACAAGAGCGTGTGTGTGTGTGTGTGTGTGTGTGTGTGTGTGTGTGAGATCCGCCACTGATTAGCCCAGTGGTTCCTAAACTTTTTCTGTCAAGACCCCCTTTAATGATATAGGAACATTGGATGCCCCCCCCCCCCCCCCCCCCCCCGCAACCTGCAACCTGACCCAACATTTTTCTTGATTTTTAATGAATTGCATTATAATGCATGAACTGTATAAATATTTTTATTTCTTTCTAAAATAAGTACATATCACTTCACAGTTTATTCTTCAGTTTGTTTAACTGGGAAAAAAATAGCAATAATAAAAAATATATAAAATAATTTGTAAATACAATTACCCCCCACTTTGGGAACCACTGCATTAAAGCAAAATGGGAAAAGGAATCTGGGATAGATATTTCTGAGGAAGAATGGACATTAATATGGGGGTACCAATGGAAATGTACCAGTTCAATGAGCTGGCGAGAGTTTAACTGGAAAAATTACACAAGATATTTCATTACACCATCTCAGACATCTCACTATAGCGATACCACTCCTGAATGCTGGAGAAAATGTGGACACCAAAGCGCAAACCATTATCACATATTCTGGGACTGTCCCATCATTAAACACTTCTGGAAGGCGGTACACAATACTTTACAGGACATCTTTCAGAGGACATCCTTTGGATTTTAAGATTCTGTACCTTGAAATTGACCTCAGAGTTGGCCGAAAGGGGACAGACTCTTGATTAATGCATTGCTGGTGGCCAGCAAAAAGTCTGTTACTAGAAAATGGTTACTACCAGAGTGTCCTACAATTACATCTTGGAGAGACATCGTAACGGATATCTACAGAATGGAGCAGATCACAGCTCATGTCAATCAAAGAACAGAAACATTTCTTAAACACTGGCAAAAGTGGTGCAACTATGTCACAGATAAATGGCCTGACTGTATTTCTTTACTCTATGGAAAATGATTTCTCCCTACTTTATTTATTATTATTATTATTAGTTTTATTACTATGGTATTGTTTCTTTATTTGCATATGTGTTTTTTTCTTCTTTTTTCCTTCTTTTTTTGGCCTGTACTTCTCTATGTACAAAGAATCAGAAAAATTGAAATATGTGTATGTGAGATTTTGAACACTAATAGAATACAAAAAAAAAAAAAAGCTGCTCAGCCATTGGTCCATTGAAAGCTGCTCAGCCATTGGTTCATTGAAAGCTGCTCAGCCATTGGTCCACTGAAAGCTGCTCAGCCATTGGTTCATTGAAAGCTGCTCAGCCATTGGTTCATTGAAAGCTGCTCAGCCATTGGTCCACTGAAAGCTGCTCAGCCATTGGTTCATTGAAAGCTGCTCAGCCATTGGTCCACTGAAAGCTGCTCAGCCATTGGTTCATTGAAAGCTGCTCAGCCATTGGTCCACTGAAAGCTGCTCAGCCATTGGTTCATTGAAAGCTGCTCAGCCATTGGTCCACTGAAAGAAAAAAATAGCAATAATAAAATATATATAAAATAAAAAATATATAAAATAATTTGTAAATACAATTAACTTAATTTCAAACAAAGTGCAAACAACATATACTGTATTTCCTCACATTGAACAGCAGGTTTTCTCAAACAATAAAATAACACAATTATAAACAAGGTGTGCAGGTCTACATGGTACATTTTATTTTGTGATCATATTCCTATGTATATTCCTATTCATATATATCAGTGACTGGTGTGGGCTTGCTTTGCTTTACAGATTTTGTCAAAGCGGAGTTGCTGGTTGGAGATAGCTACTCCCAGTTCATTTAGACCACGTCGATCGCGGCGACCTGCCAGTCGATCGCGGCGTAGTGTTGGTAGATCGCATCACAGAAAAATAAATGTGCCCGCCCCCGAGTAACTTCCGCATGTCATTTCTGTCACTCCGTGTCGCGTTAACAGTCCTCCGCTCGCGGTCTCGCTGGCTTGCGCGCGCATCGTCGGGGCGGAGCAGAGAAAAAGTCGATCGTCTTGACTTGGTCACATTATAAGTAGCTCGCATCCTGAAAAAGTGTGACCACCCCTGATTTAGACCAGTCACAAATCTGTCCATCTTTGTACATACTTCCTTCTCTTATCTTTATCTTTCTCTGTCGCTGCGTATCTTTCTCGCTCTGTGTCGCTGTGTGTCTCTCTCTCGTTCGCGCTCCCTCACTCTCTCTCTCCCTCGCTCGCTCTCGCTCGCGCTCGCGCTGGTTTTGCCACAGTCGGTCTGTGACATGAGCCGCTCTGGTGGCGTGGTTGGAACACAGTGCATGTCACGTTGGTTATTAGTTGGAATGCTTCAGCAGTCCAACTCTTGTTCTCGTCTTCTTTATTAAACTTCTCTTTTTTTTATTCTATTTCTTCCGTACCTTTTTTGTCCCTCTTCTACTCCTTCATATATTCAGCTATTTGAACCATTCAAATATTAAAAGATTCAGCTTCTTCAGACTTAGAATGGCATTACTTTTCATGTTTCAAATGTTTCAAATATTTGTATATTTAAATACTTTTATGTTATTTTAAATTCATCAGTTCCTATGGAGAAAATCTTCAGCTTTAAAAAGCTTACAGTATCTTCATATTTTAAGCAAATTCAGCAATTTATTTTTTCCTATGTTCAGATATTTTTCAGCTATTACTGTATATTTTCAAATATTTTCTATCTTTTCAAATTTTCAAATTATTAATTTTTTTATGGAATAAATAATGAATGGGATCCAATGAGAGAAATAGAAAAAAAAGTTTATTAAAGAAGACAAGAACAATAGTTGGACTGCTGAAGCATTCCAACTAATTACAACTCATTAAAGTCATTTTGGTAACGAATAATAGACAAATTGTGTGTGTGTGTGTGTGTGTGTGTCAATTGCAGTCGCTGGTCGCATACTTCAACAAGCAGGCCGGTAAATCAAGAGAAGAAGCCAAACTGATGTTCCTGAAGACCATCTACAAATGGCCGACCTTTGGCTCCGCCTTCTTCGAGGTCAAGGTGGGAGCCTGTCACTTCCTGTCTGTAGCTCTCACAGCTTCTCATTGGTTATACTTTTCCTGATTGTTCACATAGTTCAGTAACAATGCGATCCATGCAGGAATTTTCATAAGAATCATCATTTAACTGATGAAGGATCTGAATACTTCATCACGGCCGACGTTCTCCTCCTGCGTCCTCCTCAAAGAGCCCGCTAGAAAACTGTGAAGCAGTCGAGGCCAAACCGAATTTAACTATCTAGATCAGCAGCACAGCCTGTGTTGGGTAGCTAGTCCCTCCCTCCCACCAGAGGAAGATGCTTGGAGAACGACGACTCGCCTGATTAGTGAAACGAGACGTCCGTATATTCACCATCAACTGTGAAGAGAGACTTTAATACAAATTCCCTTTTTTTCCCTGTGAAGGGGTGTTTGGGAGTTTATCCTGATCCGATGTGAGGCTTTGGGAAGGGGATGTCTATGTGTACAGATTGTTAAGCACTCTGAGGCTCATTTGTAATTTGTGAAAATGGGCTATACAAATAAACTGAATTGAATATAGACGTTATGAGATCTAAGAGACGCTCAATGGATATCTGGATGTCAGACAACGTAACACTCCTCTTTCGTCCCTAGCAAACCACAGAGCCCAACTTCCCAGAAATCCTGCTGATCGCCATCAACAAGCACGGAGTCAGCCTCATCGACCCCAAGACCAAGGTTTGTGTTAGAAACATTAAAGGATGTACTCTAACGGTCAGTTTGGATCGTGCACACGGTGAACACACTCACGTATGCATCGTCGATCGGAGGACCCTGAAGGCAACACAGATTACCTCAGTGTGTGTGTTTCTGTGCAGGACGTCCTCACCACACACCCGTTCACCAAGATCTCCAACTGGAGCAGTGGGAACACCTACTTCCACATCACCATCGGCAACCTGGTCCGGGGGAGCAAACTGCTGTGTGAGACTTCGCTGGTGGGTGTCAGCACACACACACACACACGCACACACACGCACACACACACACACACGTTCAACGTGATTCCATTTCTCCTGCAGGGCTACAAGATGGACGACCTGCTGACCTCTTACATCAGCCAGATGCTGACCACCATGAACAAGCAGCGCTCCGGGCCGCGCCAGAGCAAGTGAACTTCTTACTGGCGGGAGGCCGCCGAGCTCGTTCGGCTCTTGCGTCCCATTGGCCAGCACTGCAGCTGGGGGCGGACCTTCGCCAACCAGCTGTGGACGATGAGCCGCAGTCCGTCTGGCAGCTCGGACGGGTCGCGCCTCACCGGGGAGAGCTCGGCCGCCAGCGGCGACGACCCCGGCGAAGGCCCCAGCGGCTTCCACCACTTCAACCACGATGAAGACGAGGATGAGCCGTCCAGCGAGGATGACTACCTCTAAAACCTCCAAACCCTTCGTCCGAAAGGTCTTCCAACGGTTCAGGATTCAAAGTTCAGAACTCGTTATGTTATTGGACATAAAACATCTGTGAACTACGAGAGACCGCGGGACGACTGTCCATGTTGTGCTTTTATTAATTCAATACATCACTAGGATGTATTTGTATTGACAGCTGAGAAGTACTGATAACAAATATATTATTGTCAATGAATACAATACGTCGTCATTTTAGGCCTTATTGTTGCTATGGTTTTTCCATCTTTTGACCGGTGTGTTTGTGAAAGGATAATAAATGTGAAACTCTATGGTATTTTTAAAAAGTCTTCCATTTGATGAGGAGCAGAGGCCCTGGAGAACCCTTCATGAGCGAGGAGCTAAATGCTGCAGGAGCGCCTCTTCCTTTGTGGATTTGAGCATCTAGAAATACGGACAAGGTCAAAAGGTCGTTTACCTTCTTAGATACAGATACTGACAACAAGGTCACAAACAGGTCGGGTGGGACGTCTTCCTTTTGGTTTCAAGTGTTAAGCTTTTGGTTATTTCTTTGGGGTTTATCTATTATTTCTGGCCTTGGAACCAAACAGGGTAACCAAAGGGGCAAGGTCGCCATGGTAACCTGTGTTTTAGGCCTAGCGTTGTCCGTTTCAGATAAAGAAGTGTCTTGAAAGCGTTTTTCACTGTGAACTTCTATATAATTTGTCTGAACTATATATATATATATATATATACTCTGGTATTTTAACAGTGCCAACCATTTCATTTGATGTGTTCACTTTGTTGCTTTTCTTTTAGGACTAATGCAGCAAAAGTGTTTTTGTTGTGTTGTTGTCTGACTGTAACTTCCTGTGGTGTCACGTGTGCTCTCACCTTTGTATAAAACATTAAATGCATTAGTTTTGACAGATATTTAGGAAGGAATCGTTCATGCTGTTCAAAATGTCTAACATAGTATAATAAGCCATTATGAATATTTTATGACAATATCAACGCATAGAATGTCTTTAAAAAAGATAATATTGTGACTAAACATGTACATACGGTCTGAAGTATTCATTAAATATGTCATTGTATAGTATGTCATCAAATGTACTGAAAGTCATATCTATGACATTAAGTGACATTAAAGTCCTCACAGCATATCAAAAAGACAAAGTTGAAAAAAGGTAGTCAAAATAGTATGCTATGTTTTTTATAATTTGTTTGACAGTTTTTTTAAATAAGTAATAATAGATTCAGTTACTAGAATATATACAATATGTTGAAAACAGTTATAAAAGATTTTTCTTAATAACACAATAAGCTATAAATGTCGGCACGCTTCAGGCATAACAAACTACACCCAAAGCTACCAACAACCAACATGTCTCTAATCTTTTTAATACCAGATGACAGGAGCATTTACAGTAAGAGAAAAGTTACACTAAAATAAAGAAACCAAAAAATTGGGAATGCTTCTTTAAAATTATATTCTTTAAAATGCTGTCACTACAGCACATGTTGTAAAATGCTTCAGAGATTTAACAATTTTAATGGCAATAGACTTAATAAAACCCATATTATAATTGTATTCCATTATACGTCAGATTTTAGAAATGTCTTTGTCTTGTTCGCATACATTGAAGGTCTGGGCGTCCGGCCGGTCATGTGACCCACAGGACCACCGCTCTGCTGCGGGAAGGCTTCCAGTTTCAAACCCACAACACAGCTTGGACACGGAGAAAAGGGAGATGTGGAGTCAACATGTCGAACTCAGTTTAATAATTCCGTTGCACAGACACTGATCTCAAACATACCCTGTAAGAAAAAATAAATTAAGAAAATCTGCAGAGATCATCAAAGCTTCGCTCCTACGTTTTGCCAAGAAACTAGAAAAGTGACGATGGCTCAGTTAGATAAGTGTTCAAAAATATCTTTCTTATTTGGCTCGGTTGCAAGTACCGAATATGTAATTACTTCTTGACTGCAGAGACATAACATGTTTAAAAAGTACATCTTCAATGCTCGGATTCATCTGTGTTTTTAACCCTTTCACCTTTTCCACCGGACGCTGCTGCGGGACTCGGTTAGTAGAAAGATAGATTGTGTGTGGAGGGACACTTTAATAAAAGCATCTATAAAACTAAAGTTGGGCGAATCCAACACATGCAAGGCTCCAAATGCACCGCGTCTCGAAAAGAAAGTCACCCGAAAAGCTCCAGCGGTGGGAAACATCATATTCAATAGAATAAATACGGCTGTGCAGCTAATATGATTGCAGCTAAAATGCTTAGCCTAATATATTCTCAACAGTAACACAAAAACAAACAACTAACCACTTATTCATATGACAATAAGATCCAGTCCACTAGGTCATGTGATTCTGCTCTGGAACCGACTGGACCAGACGTGTAAAGAGAGGAAGTCGACTGAAGCTTCGGAGAGAAACGTGACGCCAACAAAGCCGGGGTGGATTTTATTATTAATGGCACTTCTTATTCTCGGGACAACACACACACACACACACACACACACACTTTGTAGTCGTACTTCCATAAAGTACTGGAGGAGGGAACGCAGCAGAGTATTACGGTCTGGTTTCCACCCCTGTGAAACATTCGCTGAGCCCTCGGGGTACATTCACTCCGTCAGGTCCTCCTCTCCGGCTCGGTCCGAAGCTCCTGGAGCTCCTGGAGCTCCTGAAGCTGGACGGTAGAGTTCAGAGTCTGTTGCGTCATCGCCTCCTGCTCCTCTGCCGCGCCTCCTCTTCCCGTCTGGTTTTGATCTAGAAGCACGAGACGGACGGAATGAAAGCGGCTCGTGTTGCACGGCGGCGGGTTTTCATTGGTTGCTTTGTTTTTTGGGGGTTTCTTGCATCGTTGAGCTCAGCTGGTGGAGTCGAAGGATGGAGATGTTCTGAAGCGTGTCGGCCGCAGAGCTCGACGGTCCAATGGCGTCTGTCAGATGATCGTCTAGCGAGTGAAAATGGCCTCCGGTGCTCCGGGGCTCCTGCGGATCGGCGGATGAGGTTTGGTTCGGCAGTTCTGTTCGTCTCCCCGGACTGAGAGGAGGAGCAGAGGGCCGAGAGACAAATATAAGATCTCAAACCAAGTCTTTAGCTCTCTGTACACCCCCCTCTCTCTCTCTCTCTACTTCTCTCTCTTTATCTCTCTCTCTCTCTCTCACTCTCTCCCCCAGTCACTCCTCTGTGATGGTGGGCAGGTGGGGGGTTCTGGGGGAACCGGGCATGCTCCGCAGGTCGGCCCGGACGTTGGTGCTGGAGATAGACCACACGTCACTCAGCT
>CM070099.1:18204876-18237376 GCA_036178185.1 Liparis tanakae | reverse complement strand
CGAAACATGCTCAGGCTAAAGCAATCAAATAATAAAACAATTAAGTTGTATATATTAAAAAGTATTGATAGAGGATTCGACCCCGTCACCACCAACGCTGACCGATGAGCTGATTTTATTTCTCTTTTATCTTCTGTTGACCGATGTGGGTCATTCAGCTGAAACAAGCAGGACGAAAGAAATCCTAGTCGACCAAGAGCAAAGAAGATTGAGTTGCATTGTGGGAAATGTAGGATCCACTGGGGACTAATACTCAGCATCTCTCAGCCTACGCTGCTTCAATTCTGCCCGTTTCTTTTGAATGTCTCTCTTGTGGTTCTGCGTCCTGCAGCCTCTCATCGTGAGCTCTGTGGTCGGGACCAGGGCTTCAGGTCAAGATGTGTTGGTGTTGACCCGACTACACCACGACCTCCACAGCGGCGACCCCGATATATGAGAACGATGAAGACTGTGAACGGGCTCACCATGAGGAAGAGCGGCGTGTTGATGTTGGACAGGATGTGGACCGAGTTGGTGGTCACGGACTGAGCCCCGGCGCACCAGGCCAGAGTGTAGAGCCACGGCTGGCTGACCACGTACAGGTTGGTGCTGATGTTCACCGACTGGTACTTACTGGGGAGAGGGACAGATTGAATTCACCTCAAACACACACACACACACACACACACAGAGAAGCATTCTCACAGACACACACATCTCCCTCTGAATGCCTGGCAGGTTGTCAGGATGAAAGCTTCCTTTGAAACTCTAATGACCATCTGTCGAGATACAGAACTTGTTCTTCAGCCAGAAGTTGTATAATCCCCAGGAGTTGTATAAACTAGATATTTATATTTATATATATTTGAATAACTCTGTTTTGCACTGAAACCGGTGCACACATGTTAGCGTAGCTGCTGTTTTCTACTGGGTTTAATCCGGTTCAGGCCGGTTCTGACTCAAACAGCTGAATCGGTTATAGAGAGTTGATGAATCTATTTCTAATCCTTTATTTATCTGCTACATTTTTATTTTATTTTAGTTAGGAAGGAAGTGTTGAAGTCAGGTCTAATGTTGACTTGTACATCATGTCAGGCCCAAAGCCCGGCGACCTCTAGGACTGGAGAGGTCAGATGGAAGAATCCTAAGGTTCAGTTCAAAACTTTGTTTAATTACTTTCGCTGAACAAACTGAAGTAGAACTTCCACTTTTACAGACGGCTGACTTGAATATTAACATGTGACTTATTTTATGGGTCAATAGATTTGACTCATTGTGGTCAACGCATCCTTTGGGTTGGGCTCAGTGCGGAGGTCAAAGGTGGCGCATGTACCTGTATATATGACGAGTCTCATGACGTTTACTCTTTTAGTTTACGTCGGCCAATTGTGTCATGACAAAGAAACCGGATGGCACCGGGATGATCCGACGTTAAATGTAAGCGTCCCGTGTTCCGTGGTCGGACTCTGAGGGCCGTCTGCTTTACCAATACACTAATCACCCAACTTTAGAAAAGTAATGTTTCACAAATTGCGTATGGTGTCTTGTCTCAACTTAACACCACGATCCATCCAACCATTGGTTTCACACGAGGTGCCATGAAAGCCGATATGTTTCCAGTGAGACGTCGTCGTGGGAACGACTCAACAAGGGAAACTGTGAGTTGTGTTAACAAGCCAGTCAGTGTGAGTCACTCAACCATCTTCCTCTCCAGATTGTTCTCCCACAACTTTGGGTTCTGAACTAGCTGCACGACCCACTCGTGTCTCTTATCGTCTTGCTACTCATCCGCCTCTCGTACCTCTTCTCTTCTAAGCCACCTCCCCTCCTCTTCACTCCTCTCTCTTTCTCTCCTCCTGAATAAGTTCCTCTATACCCGGGTCTCCCCCAGGTGGACTGAAGGCTGCATCCAGCCTCGCTAGGCCACGAGTCCTAATTAGTTATTCAAAGTAAATCTATTTTCAAAATATATATATAATATATAATATACGGATGATGGACAGTCACTCGTGACATCCCACAAATGACTAATTTAAGTGACACTTCCACGCGGCTGCAACAGCCGATTTGGTGTGAAGGCGGCGAGACGGAGTCACCGAGCGGCGCGTCGATATTCTCCTCAAGTGTTTTTTCTATTTCTATCTGTGGAACTGTTCCTGAGTGTCGAACACAACAAGACGGCTTTTTCTGTGGAGATGAGTACAAGTCTTATGCGAGGTTGTGTTATATTTGAGTGAGAACCATTTTAAACAAACCTGGGTATTTTCAGGTGATAATCTGTCCACCACGATTAAAGAGTTGCATGACTGCAGCAATGTCAAACATGTTTGTCTAAAATTGCCGAAAGAAGTTGTGTTGTTTTTTTTAAAGTGTGTGTGTACCTGAACTGTTGTTGTGACATGGTGCTGTAGTGCAGGTTCAGTCTGGTGATGTGACCGTCCCTCAGATCCTGAATAGACGCCTTTACTCCAGACGTCTGCTGCAGCTCTGGGTCCACGGCCTGGACCAGCTCCCTGTCCTCAGATGGCAGCCACAGCACCTACACACACACACACACACACACACACACACACACACACACACACACACACACACACACACACACACACACACACACACACACACACACACAGTCTTTTCCAATGGACGTAGTGAGCAGCACATTTTGAACCTTCGGGGTTCAGATTAGAAGCTCGTGACGGTTCTCCATATGTAGAATGTGCCGGATACATTTGTTATCAACATTGCACATTACGCTGCTTATTATAAATATATGTATTGAATTTGACTCAGCAGAAAGACCATATTAAAGGACCTGAAATAAAAGCCAGGCTTATGACACTGTGTGTGTGTGATCTGCGGCTACCTGTGAGGAGTTGATGTGGGCCTGCACCACCTGCAGAGTGGTGTTGATGTATGATTGATGGTAGGGGTGGCCGTACGGTGGCCTGTGCAGATCAAACAGCACCAGCTTATCGCTGCAGGCGGCCAACTCCAGAAACTGGGCCAGTGAGGGAACCGACTGGTTCTGGGCCTGGGACCAGTCCGCTTCAGACAGCGACGACACCGTCCCAAAGGGATCCCTCTGGAGCGGAGAGCGATGGAACAAAGATTGAGTGAGAATTCATAGAAAATAAAATAAACACATATTTTTTAGAAACAATATATAACTTGTATTGATGTCCAGTTGTGTTTCATGAACTTTCCCCCCCAGGTTCAGTCAGGGTTCTTACACATTTTGACCAATGTATTTCGATGACTTTTTCATGACTTTTCAATGGGTTTTCCAGCACTTTGAACCAAATGTCCATGACAAACTGAAATCTTGGTAAAAACATGAAAAATTTAGAACATTTTGCGTATTGAGAGCGTAGGCCGGCTTATATTTTGAGCATCTTTCTTTAAAAAACGTATTAATTATTTCAAACTCTGTGTAAATGAACATGTGATCATAACAAATTTCCCTGACTTTTCCAAAACTTTTAGGATTTAAGTTTTTTCCATGACTTTTCCAGGCCTGGAAATGACCATTTTCCAGGTTTTCCATGACCGTACGAACCCTGTCAGTTAGTCTTCTAACTCTTGGTCTTATGAAACAAAATAAAAAGTAATTTCTGTGTTTACCGTACAGTTATCTCTCAGTGGAGAAGCCAGATCTGTACATGGCATCAACGTTCTACGTTCTAACGTCTGTCCTTCTCCCTCCAGTGTGAATTAAACTACAAGCCCCGTCTGGAAGCACAAGCCTCACCGACAGGAACCAGCCGCCTGCGTTCAGCTGCTGCAGCTCGGCCCAGGTGAACGTGGAGGCGTCGGCGTGGGTTCGGTTTGGGAAAACCTCGGCGACGTCGGTGGTTCTGCTCAGTGTGGAGTCATGCATCAGGAAGGGAACGCCGTCATAACTGCACACAGAGGTGGAAAGCCCAGCACACAGACATGAGAGGCGAGTGTGATCAGGTAAAGAGGAATAACGGGACAGGTGAGGAGAAAGGAGGAGTGAAAAGGGAAGGAAAAGACACAAGGAAGGGGGATGAGATGACAAGAGGATGCTTAAAGTCACCAGTAAGCATTTAGCTCTATAAGTATCTGTTCACCCCTCAAGAAACCTGCAGTCAAATTAAAGCCGTCACACACACACACGCACATAAACACACACACACACACACACACACACACACACACACACACACACACACACACACACACAGGAACTACTAGTCTCACCGGGGTCACAAGGAACACAGGATTAAGCTAACCCGAGTCATGCCATGCTGCTAATTGTTTTCAGGCTGTAAAACAGTGCGCTAACCCAGCTGCCGTGAGCTAACGGCTAACTGGATTAGCATGGCAGTAATCATCTTAGTGCCCACTAAGCACGCTAACACGCTTAACATGCTAACACGCTAATAAGCTAGCACACTAGTGTCTGAGCTGTTCAATTAGCACCGGACTGACTGCGCTGATGATAATTGGACATGTTGCAATCTCTCCTGTAATTTAACGCAGTTAATGATTTCATGATTTCACTTCTGGTGAAACATAGTAGGGTGACTAGGGTCACAATGAACATATTCAGGGCTCTCAACTTCAAGCCTCACGCATTGAGCGTGAGACTCACGCATTTCGGTCTTAACTCACGCCCTCCCGCCACACATCGTATTTCTTACGCTTAAAAAAACTCTCGGCTTTTTAATGTTTTAATGTGCCGCTGCGCGCAGACATGAGCCTCTCACCGTGAAGGAATCAAGCGCCTGGAGTTCTGCCGTGAGATGTCACTTATCAGCCAATCAAAAAGAAGAAATGGGCTACACAACAGCCAATCAGAAAAACTTGGTATTTTAGCAGAATATGTATGTTTAGTCATATTAATGCACCATTCGTCTGACTGTACATCAGGGCTATTCAACTTCAGTAGCAAGTGGGCCGAATAAGAAAATCACAGGGGGTGTGAGGGCCGCACAGAATATTGATCAAATAGGTCCTCTGCCCCACTATCAGTGTTCAGGCCCTCATTAATAAGCAGAGGGCCTTTTGCACACCACATTTTCTCTTAAAACCCTGGATCCATTGAGACACATGTCAGAGTCAAAGGGATATTTTATCATTATGACTCTGAAATTCTGCTCTTTTGGACTCTATCACTGACATAAAGATGAACTAGTTCAGGTTCTAATTTACCATTCTATGGAGAACAATATGACATTCATTAACAACTATGACATTCTGTAACTACCTGGATTTACAGTTCACTTGGTGCATCGTTTACTTTAAGCTCAACTCATTGGCTGTAGTCCTGGCTCTTTGAGAGATGCTCCTTGCAGAGTGAGGAAGCCACGCAGCAGCCTCCCCCCAGGTCCTAGTGCCCGGGGATTATGGATATATTTTTTTCTTCAGCGCGGCTCATGTTGGCGCTGCGGCACATTAAAACATTAAATAGCGGATAGTTTTTTTCAGCGTGAGAAATACGATGTGTGGCGGGAGTTAAGACCCAAATGCGTGAGACTCACGCTCAATGCGTGAGGCTTGAGAGCCCTGCAGACAACTTCCCGACGCTTCGGCTTTGAGAGACGTGTTGCAGCTTAATGGTAGTGTCAGCTAGCGCCGGTGTTTCAGTGGTCAGCCAGACCAGAGCACTGGTGAGGAGTGTGTCATATACGGTAGTTTAATGCATTACGGCAACCGACACGGGGCGTAACATAACGATGTCACCATACAGGTCTGGTGGAGGCAACAGTGAAACTCAACGGCTCTGGGTCAGATGTCTCAAAGTATAAAAGAGGCGTGTCCGTCAGTTTAATTTTTTATTACCAAGCTATACTGATTTGCAGACGGTCTGGCGGGCCGGAGTTAAATTCAAACGGGCCGTATCCGGCCCGCGGGCCGTTAGTTGAATAGGCCTGGTGTTATGTTCATGTTCATGTTTTGACATTAAGTGTTGTGACCAGTGGTGGAATGTATTATATTTAACTGTACTCAAGAACACATTTTAATTGTAATTGAAGTACTTTACTTGAGTATTTTATTTTGTGAAACTATTAATACTCGACTAAATTTGACAGCTTTACTGATTTAGCACGTTACAATTTTTTAAATGTAAACTCTATATTTCCAGATGTGTTCCAGATGAACTGAAGGAGGAAGTCTTCCTTCCTGTGTTTGGAGAGAATACATACACACATTAATATGACAACATCACAGTGACATTAATCCAGAAACATCATGTATGATACAGTAAAACGCTGACCGGGAACATTTAACTGCACAATGAATACTTGTACATGTAGAGGAGTATTTTCACAGTGTAGTACAAATAATTTTTAAATGATCTGACTACTTCTTTCATTGTTTGTGACGGATACAACTGATGGATGCTGGGACAATGGGAAGGACATACACAAACACACATGTTTTTATTTGTACTGTTATTAATCTCTATTTTGTTACATGCGCACACACACACACTCAGGTGAGAGCCCTTAATACCTGATGACGACATCAGTCTCCAGTCCTTCTCCTCCAGCTTCCACTGCCTTCTCAAACGACATCACAGTATTCTCTGGAGCGAGCTGCACATGAAACCGTGTGAGAAAAAATAAAGTACCATAACCGATAGAAATTAATGTTATTAAAACACAGACTTAGTATAAGACTGAAGAATTAAGACCAGCTGTGGAGGTTTGGCTCAGTCTCACCATCGGCGCTCCTCTGTGTCCGATGAGCGTGGGGGCGGGGCCCAGCGTTCCTGCTTCTTTGATGCAGGGCGAGTACATTCCCAGAGGCACCAGGTAGAGGGAGAAGAGCACCGACAGGAAGAGACCCAGAACCGCCACCTGACGCACTGAGGAACACAAAGATGTACATCGACTTTTACTTTCAAGATACAAGACGTACCCGTAGGCCACCGTAGTTCTCTGACACGCTCGTAAAGGCAGAGGGGATCGAAGGGGCATTCAGTTGGCTGCAACCTGCCACCTCACCACTAGATGCCGCTAAAACCCAAACACTGCTCCTTTAACTCCTCTTTCCTAAACCTGATTGCGGCTAAAGTAAAAACCTCCAGAACAGTAGTTTTCAAAGTGGGTGCTTTGAGAACGGCTGAGGGAGCCATCATTATATTCCCCACGTTACAAAATAATTATTTTAGCTCCGTGTGATGTTACGCTATCAAACGTATCAAAAAATAAATACAAATCAATACATAAATTGACATTTAATACATTTATTTTTTTGTAATAAAAGAATAAAATAATTAGATTATTATTATAAAAGATTAATATTGGATTAACAGTTTTTGGACAGTAACTGTTTACAAGTGGTTAAATATAAGATGTATTAGGATGCAATGTTTCTGAAGTATGAGTAAACTTTTTAAATTACAGCCACACAAAGGCTTCATACGAAATATGTGTATTATTAAACACACACACACACACAAGCGCGCACACACACACACACACACACACACACACACATACATCTGCATCACAATAAATGCCAGAAAAAAATCCTAAAAATCTAACAACAGATACACCTCCGAGCCTCTACCTATGGCCCAGTTCAGGGGCGAGGGGCTGTGGTAGTTGGAGTAGAAATCGTGCCTCCCAGTAATCAGGATGAGATACAGTAAATCTCCCCTGAGAGGATCAACATGGTGGTCTGGAGCTGACCGGCAGCCATATGGCCGACAGGAGAATGACGACGTATGGTTCTCGAACATGGAAAGCTTTGTCTTTTATATCTTGACCATTATCATTGAAATTAACGATTGTTCAAAGATACAACTGGAAACATAAAGTTCAGGACTCCAGTCATTCTGGTGGAAATAAATACATGTCCTATGTCTTGTCTTTGTTTTATTTTTTATTTTTATAATCTTGAAGTGGAGTAGAATTAAGAACCATAGTCTGGAGATAGACAGTACATCCAGGGGTACAAGCACAGGACTTTAAGTGTACAATATAATTAGAATACTTCCCAGCTTCACCTTTGTTTGTTTGCCTTATTGTGTGACTTGGTAAAAGTAATCCTTTAAACCACCAAAGAAATACAACATAAAAACCAACACACACAAAACATCCATCCATCCATTCCACACATAACCAGCAAACTGAGTGATGGAGGCAGCAGTAGAACAGACACTTCTGTGCAATGTCAAATGAGTCTGGTACTGACACACTGACTACAGATGAGCGTCTCATCAAACGCACTTCAAAACATCCAGACTGTCCCTTCAGGGGTCTATTCCCATCTAGAGCCAGCATCCATTCAACTACAGGCCTGTCAATACAGCAGAACAGGGGAGAGAGATATTACATCCGGTGTAAATCCCTCTCCCCCTTATCTCCTGCCAGGAGAGACGATGGAGGGGGAGAACAAAAGGATTTCAGGGAGATCTATAGCAAACTAGCGCCACTACAACTGAAGCTGCTCAGGCTAAAAGCCTCCCCTGTCTGCCAGCAGTCAGTCAATATGTCATAACAACAAGGGGCGGGACCTGTGCTCCCTCTACTATAAAATGTTCCCAAATATCAGGACTTAAGTGTGAAAATAGTTCAAAGTAAACAGTTTTAAATAATACTTTATGCAACAATTATTACTCTAAAAATGGAAAATAGTAGATGAATACTCGAAGTGTATTTTCTTTTCGTTTCGTTTCTACTTTTCCAGCTGACAAAATGTTCGCCAAAGTCTTTACATGTTTCCATCCGGAGCTACACGTGTACAGCTGCTGCACAGAATAATACGTTGTTTACCTGAAGAGCACCAGCAGATACCGCTGCTGGAGAAAAGTGAGAACACAATGAGGCCAATGCTGAAGTGCCTTGAACTTGCATTCTTTCAACAGGTGGCGACTCCACAAGGAGTCAGATCGTATGGAACTCTGTGAGAGAATGACCCGACTTGATTTATTACCTCAGGAAACATTGTAAACATGGATTTGGTGAATGGTAAATGGACTGTGATAAGCTCTTTCACACTACTTGTCTTCATCCACCCGATCACACTCATTCAGACGCTCACGCAGGAGCTACCATGCAAGCTGCCCCTTTCTAGAGACTAACTAAGTATCGATACCCATTCATACACCGCAGGGACAGTTTGGGGTGAGGTGTCTTGCCCAAGGACACACCGACATGGCCTGGAGGAGCCTGGCATCAAACCGCATTGGAGAAGGACGACCTGCTCTATCTCTGAGCCACGGACGCCATTTAGAGTAAATGGGCCGGAGACGCATACAGAGTCTCTACGCCACTCCTCCGCAGTCCAAATATGGACTGCGGAGGAGTGGCGTATGGAATTTTTTTTATGTTAATGGTGACTGGCCATCTAAGATGGCAAAATGACAAACGGAGGCTTTAAAAAGCCTTTCATCAAACCCGCGTCACGACGTCCTACTTCTAAGATTCTAAGATTTTTCTTTCCCTGCCTAGTTGTTCTTTTGCATACCAGAGAAAATAATTAAACCCTCGCACCGCTCACCTCTCTTGTTCATGCGGAAGAAGTGCAACGCTATCGGCCAGGAGAGGATCGCCATTAGTGAGACGGCGGCCACGTGGAGGAAAGGCGCCGTCACCTAATAAAAAGAGCACATCATAAAGCACAGATTAACGTTTGTATGAACACAAAAAAAAAAGATCTGAGATCCTCTCCTGTGATTGGCTGGTGTTGTCCAGACCGACCGACCTGCAGCGAGAGGAGGAGAGTCTTCCATTCTTTGCTCCAGAGGTCAGACAAGATGGCGGTGGCGGAGACGGAGAAGACCAACGCCACCACGATGCCAGTCTGGCAAAAACACGGGAGGATAAGAAACAACGTGAGATGTAGTCTGTCTGTGTTTGTGTTTATTTATGGGAGTTATCCTCATCCTTACCTTGTGGCTCCAGTGAAGGAACAGCCTCTGGCCCTCAGAGAGCAGACACACGGCCAGCACCTGAACAACGAGACGACATCACAAACCCTCAGAAAGCTGCTTCAGGAACTCGTCTCTTTATTGACGTGTGTATATTTTGAATTGCTGCTAACCGCTTCACATTCCTGGCATCCTTTACATTTTGTTTTTTGTACCTTATTGATGATCTTTATGGTTTATATTTAGTTTTATTTGCGCTCTTTCCTATATTGTGTCCTGTAACTGCTGAAAAATTATTTTCCTCAAGATAAATAAAGTACCGTCAGTTTTGACCGGTCCAGAACTTATATTTATTTTTAAATTCAGCAAAGTGATTATTGTTAAATCTCAATTTATTTGTTACACAAGATGATTATTCTGAAACAATAAATGAAAAATGTAATGCATGAGTTGGCTGGCCCTAATGAAGATGGAATAAAAAATGCATTTCATTCATTTGTAAATTAATTTCATGTACTTACAGATATATATTTTGGGGTGGAATTTACTAAAAACTAAATTGTGCTTTTGCAAATCCTTTTTTTTGGGTCACATGTAGACACAGATTGTCGATCAGTTTGCACAAATAACACAAATCTTTCTCCGTACAAAGATACAACGGACTTGATGGCGAACGTGAACTTGTGTCTCACAAAATAAATAGTTTCAAACACCACACATCTCGTACCAGCAGCAGGGCGATGTACGTGAAGAGGGCAGCAGCGACGACCAGCAGCACCAGAGACCACGGGAACCAGAAGCCCAGGGTCCCAAAGTTAAACCTGAGGAGGCACAAGAACAGCGGCTTTCACAGACGTGTGTGTGTGTGTGTGTGTGTGTGTGTGTGTGTGTGTGTGTGTGTGTGTGTGTGTATGCGTGTGTGTGTGCGTGTGCCAACATGCATGTGCTGTGCGTTCACCCACCAGTCGAAGTCGATGTAGTCGTTCTGAGCTTCGCTCCAGAAATAGAGGAATAAAAAACTCAGGAAGAAGGTGAGGATCAGGAGGCCAAAACTGCCACACTCCACCTGTAACACACACAAAAGGGTTTCTGGTTAATCATATTACCGAGCGCATATGGAGGCAGTATATTTTTTAAACGAGCTGACAGAGTGAATATGTGCTCATATTTTTCAGAGAAAAGCAGCAACTGAGTGTTGGAGTCAGCAGGCCGGCCGGCCGGAAAATCTGCCAAAGGAATCAATACTCTGCTCGATCAGCTCAACGCACTGCTTATAGATGGAGCGTGTGTGTGTGTGTGTGTGTGTGTGTGTGTGTGTACCTTGCTGCAGCAGCACTCTCCAGGCTGGGCCCGGGCTCTCTGGTATCGTCTCCATTGGCAGCCATAGAGGCCGGCCAGGCAGGAGACAAACGGCTGGTGTTCATACCTGATGCGGTCAGTTAGAAATGAGTATTATTAAAAACTAAGAAAAATGACAAGCTCTGTTTAAAAAAGACATTAGGCAGACCAAATAATAACTTTGAACATTTAGGAGATTTTAAAGATTTAACGTATTCTGGAAAACAACAATTGCCCCGACTTTTTTATTAGAGCTTTGTGTGGAACTCTAGAAACTGATGAAGCGGAGCAGACGCTGCTGCACCACGTCTGCGCCGTTGGCAACTTCCATTTTGGATCTGTTTCTAATAAATAAATAAATAAATCATCCATATTCACTGAGCTCTGAGGCTGTATAACCTCTCATCAAGCCATTTATCTCTCGTCTTTCCTTACATACAGTCGTCACACCAGATAAGAAAATATCCCTGTTGAGATGATGTGTTCAGGCTCCCTCTGTACAGAAGCATTGTGACGCAGCCAAGCAGCGTGAATGTATCCACGAACTGATGACAGTAGAAGCTTTCACGCTGCTTTGAGTATGTCGTGACTCCGTGACGGTCAGGTGACGGTCAGGTGACGGTGTTCTCTACCTCTGCAGCAGCTGCCGCCGCACCACCTTTAGCTTCCCCAGCTTCAGTCTGGTCACAGGCATACACTCACCCACAGCATCACAGACACAGAGGGAGGGCGAGAGAGAAAGAGAGATTGGAGGAGGGAGGAAGAGGAGGAGAAGGAGGGAAATGAACAGGGGACGGGAGAGAGAGAAATATGGGCACCACCTTCACCTGGAGGGAGAGAAGAAGGGTAGAATCAATCTATAGGAAAACTAGACTCAAGCAGGGTATGATTGTGTGTTTGTGTGTGTGTGTATATGTGTGCGAGTGTGTGTGTGTGTGTGTGTGTGTGTGTGTGTGTGTGTTGTCCTGGCTTTACTGCTGTAGTTTAAACTAACCCAGAAGATACAGACACGATCACAGAAATACACACTGACCTACATCTGATAAAGCTGTGTGATTTGGGTGATTTATGTCTCTCTCTCTCTCTCTCACACACACACACACACACACTCTCACACACACAAACATACACAAACACACACACTGTCCTATATGGTCTGTTTACTCGAGCTTCAACGATGAAACAGATTGGATCATCCCAAAAATCTGCAACAATTAAAAAAATGTGTTCATCATTCAAAACATTTGTTTTAATACTACAGTTGCTTATTAAATAATAATAAAAACGTTGTCATATTTGTTTAAACTAAATAGTTGGTAGTTGATGGGACAGATAATCTGTGATAAGCCTCCTTTTAGTGCTCCTAATGAGATTTGTTTAATTGAAGAAAAAAAAAAGATAAGTTAAAAAAAACTTAACTGATCTGACAGATCAGTTAAGTTTTTTTTTAATTATATTTTTTTTGTTTTGATTCGATTTACTCAGAGAGACGTTTATGCAAATGTATAATAGTTCACAAAAAATAGATGTGTCTACAAGCTGTCCCATCAACACCTCAACCACAACAACAACAAGAGCAGCCGTGTGGTGTATTATGAATAGTTATACAACAGCTCTACATCCACTGCTCCACTGAACCAGATCCCACCGCCACGCGGCTCTCTGCAGTACAGCCGGCCGATCACATCGGACCACGGCAAGGGAAGTTAGGAATATCTACAAGCAATTTAATCTAGAACAAATGTGGCTGTTGCACCGCGCACAAGCTGCGCAACATATAACCCAACGTCTCAGCAACATAATCCCAAATTTGTGAAACTTTTATCAAACATATTCAAATGTCAAATTAAGTAGGGCAGCGTGTACTGACGACATGTCCACGCCCAAAGTCCTATCTTACAATGTTTACGGTGAAAAATGATTTCTGTGATTCAACGTGTAACGGGTTATTTCTGTTTTAATCTTCACACCACTAGTTTTTCCGTAATCCTGCTGACAAACAAACAAATGGAATAGAAAACAAAGCCTCCTCGACAGAGCTCATCATATGAAACTAAAAGTAGCACTTGAGAAGCTGGAGCGCAGGTGACAGGTGACTTTAAACGATCAATTATCAAACTGCCAACTCTCAAACGATTGTCTCATCTTTAAAAGGATTCCTGGTCTGAGGTCAGAGGAGGTCAAACCGCTGAGCCTCTTGTGTCTGTGCTTCAGACCCAATAGGTGCTCTGAATCTGATTAACGTAGGTCCAACACGAGCTGTTAGACCGTGGGCCGGAGTTCAGAACAAAGAGTTCAGCTCAGCGGCTTAGCACACACACACACACACACACACACACACACACACACACACACACACACACACACACACACACACGCACACACACACGCTATCATAAATACTGCATTGAATGTGAACTGTGGTAAGATGCCGGATGTATGATTTCATTACGGAGAAGCAGATTAGTATTAATGGCGCAGGTGTTTGGCGACATCGATGTTACTTAACTCTCTGAATACATGTACGCTCTATGTGTGTGTGTGTGTGTGTGTGTGTGTGTGTCTGTCTGTGTAACAGGATACAGTTGTAGGGCTAACAGGTGCGACTGAGGACTGAATAACAGATGTCTCTTTAACCAGCAACAATATAATATACTACAGACCACATTATAAAGGACTCATCACAGACCATATAAACAAAGACATAGTGCTCTTCTAAAGCAAATGGAAGTGTATCTTCCTCCTACTCCTCCTCCTCTTGTTTTTGTATGAATGTCATTTTACGTGAGTCTTTTAATGGGTGTTTGTTTTTATATTGCTTGTGAGCCCCTTACCGAAGACAGTTTTCTTTTACTACGTGAGTTATTGTTATTAGTGTTATTATAGTGTTATTATGAACAGTCTGTTTTAACTGACTGCTCTGCTTTATACTGTAGGCGTGTTTGCATAGCCTCGAGTTTGATCCACGTAGTTTGGTCCTCGTGATCTGGTGAGATAAATGACCTCCTGCTCTATTCTGGTAGATCTACCCATTCGATGGTGACGTCTGCCACCAGACAACCAGACCAACGCAACAAGCCGAGTCGACACACGACCGCCATGGCAACGACGTCATCAGATCTGTTTTTATTACTGCAGCGAGAAGGATGAAAGGAGGTGGGGTAATAAACAAGAAAGAGCCAGATGGAGTCTTACAAAGAGGGAAACGACTCAGAGAGAAATCACCATTAGGAGTCATCAAAGCCGTTACGCACCAAACCACAGAGAGAGAGAGAGAGAGAGAGAGAGGGAGAGGGAGAAAGAGAGAGAGAGAAAATGCATCTGCATACTGACATTTAAGAGAAAAGGTAAATGTCACCGCTATTATTTCTATTTTCCTTTGTGCATCACAGGATTACCATTTAAGTCAAAGGGCTGATCAGACATTTCTAAATACGCACGTTGGTTTTCAGCAGGAGAAAAATGTGTTTGAGGATTTGGTATAAATTTCACTTTATTCAACTGCATGAGAGAAGCTAGAACATTAAAGGCTTACTTGATTGATTTATTTGATTTATCTCAATTATAATATGGTATATTTATATGTGGTATTAAGTAGTGGTGCAATGGATCGTAACACAGTCACAGATCAGCACAAAAGAAAAAAGGAGCACATATAACTTTTACAGATCCCTGATCCATTGATACTAATTGATGAATATTAATGATCCATATTAGCAGACACAGATCCCGTTGCTGTTTGCTTATAGGCGGTGAATAAGATCCAGACTAAAATAATTTCACACTACATTTTTATGAGATAACATGTGATCACACGTTATAATTTATTCATTTTCTCTGAACAGAGCCTGAACGCATCACAATGCAACTGACCTGAATAGAAAAAGCATAGATGTAAATGTCCTGATCGCATATTTTACTGACAACAATAGCCAGTAAAACTTTATTTCACACCGTGTTGGTTAACGTTAAACTAATCCTCCGTTTGATCCATGAGGGGGATCCCTTTTATTATCTCTTATTTATGAAATACGTGACTTTTGTTTTCTGATTTTCTGATCATAATAAATCCTTATCTATCAAGTGTTAATAAATAGTACAAAATATATGACGTATTAACATTGTTCGTTTCATTTGATCAGCAGTCCAACACCGAGTCGAGCATCAACCTCGCTTGTAGAGATAAATCTAATTTGATTAATCTCATAGCACTTCTTCCATCTTTGAACATTTTACTAAATAAAGTGGTAGCACTTAAAAATAATAGACAGGTCATTTTGCAAAGGTAGTATTCACATTAATTAGTTCTATATGAAGAGCATTGTCCACGTGGATTTTTAATGTCAACCCACCAATCTTCCAGCTGCTCCCACGATGTGACGTTCAAGGCGGCCGCAGAGAAACTGGACATCTCGACAGAGAGAGGTTATTTAAAATAAAACCAGTGATCTGAAGTCACCTCAGGCTGTTTTTTTTTTAATTCCATTAGAGATACTCATCACTGTTCGCTTCCTCCTGTGTGCTCACAGCCGTTTTACAAAAGTCAGAGCAGCGATTACATAGCTGTGAGTTTTTTTGTCTGTATTTAATGTTGTAAAAGTCCAGCTGTTTGGTGGACAACTGAACCCAAAGGGCTTCTGACGGATGGATTCACGGACGTCTGCTGTGAGCTACGTCCTTCATCCCACTTCATGCATGCTGATAACGGTGGTAGCTATGAGATAAGAACGTCTCTCTTCAACCGTATAGTGTATTTATCTGATAATTATACTTTTTATTACCTGCCTGTCATTCATTTCAACAGGAAACCAAACTTAAAGACGCTGGATGCGACGCTGTTGTGTTTTGAAATGTCTTGATGATACACATGAAGAATGACAGAGACACACACACACACAAAGAAAGGACGTATTGACGTCGATAAACACAAATGGTTATTTACATTGACCAGCCCTCGGTTTGCTTTAATATTTTGGGATGCCCAGTAAATCTATTATTGCATTGAACTCTACTGAAAACACTAAAACAGTGTCTCTGTTATGAACTGCTCCAGTTGAAGTTTTTTGTGTGTCTCAACCCACCCACCGCTCCTTCTGGCAGCTGATGAGTGTTTACCTTTTGTACATCTTAACTTTATCTGCTTTGTAAATCATGACTGGAGTGAGCCAGAGGCTTGACAGGTGGTGACACACTTTAAAGACTCCGAGCTCCTGAGGTCTCTCTTGAATTCAGGGTGAGGAAGTTTTTTAAAAAAACGTCTGTTTATGATGTGAGGACTCACTACAAAGTAAACACGGTATCACAGTAGAAGACTGCAGTTTAAAACATGCATAGAAGTTCCCCTCTCTTTATTTGTTGCATATTTTTGCATCTTTATTCTCTTTCCATCTGTCTGTTTTCCCGACTTCTTCTCTCAGATAGTCTTTATCTCGGTTGTTCACCCCCATCTCCATCCGTCAGAGCTCCTCTTCCTCTCTGGAAACTGGCCACAAACTGCATGACTGGACATCACTTCATTCAGTCAGCTCTTCACAGAGAGAGAGGCAAAGTCTGCTGAGGTCATCTGTCGGCACACTTTCCTATTTATACATGTGCGTATTTATAGGGGACGCTTACATTTAAATAAGCACTCAAAGTGCAATGAACATTTTCCGTGGGCATCTAAAACTGTTCATTTGCAACTTATGAGTCCTGAATTTGTCAAACTTCTCTCCCAGCTCATGCATTGCTGCACTGTGACCTCTGACCTCCAGGGAACTGACAACTACATGAATTAAAACGTATTATTCAGTGATGGAGGATCCTCTCATATGATGCACCGACAAAATGGCACGGAAACAACACGTAAGGGCAGGTGCCAAATAAGATTTATGGTTGTGTAAAAACGCAGATATAACGCACCAATTGTAACTACATTAATATATAAAAACGGAGTCAACTTTCTTAAGTAACGTTACGTAACAAGCAAAACAACGTTAGGTATGAAGTGAAAAGTTGAGCATCTCATCCTGCGGTCACGTTGCCTTACTGGTTAAATATGTGGCCTTTTTCTGTGACGGTCAATGTTATATTGTGTCTATTTTAAAAGATAGTGTTGGCAGCATTTATTGAAGGAGAGCCAATGGGCCCCTGCTACAACACGCAGTGGGAAACCCTGTGTAATCCCTAAAATACAGAGCGCAAGACCCATACCGCATCGCCCCAGGTCCTCGTGGCTGTGAGCCAACAACGGTAACCACATTGGAGCCACATCACGCAGCTTAGGGGGGACAGGGAGCGAGGCGGGAACCCCGCCGTGTGCCTCTTACTTTTCACTGATCATAACCTGACGCCTGAAAACTCTTGGCAAAGACTTCAGACACGCGGTTGTTGTTGTTGTTGTTGTTGTTGTTGTTGTTGGCGCGACGCCCTTGACAACATCTCCAGCCGTACTTCATGAGTAATGTGGAGGGATTAAAGGATGACTGTTGATATGCAGACCGCCTCCTGTACGGGGCGTCCACTCCCACGAGCACAGAGGCGTCAGGGAACTTTCTCAAACCAATATTTCACAAGACTTTAAGATCCACATGCGTCACACACCACCGCAGAGCAAAGTCAAATCTATTGCACGGATCTATTTACTCGTGAATGTTGGAACATTTGAGAAAATCGTCAATCTGCGTCAGTCTTCACGTGGAGACGACTATTGTCACGCTTGAGCACCGGGGGGCGGATCCCTAAACTCAGGTAGGGGGAGGGGATGAAGGGAGAGGACTTCCCAGTGCAGGTACTGCAGCCAATGGGCACATGGGAGTGGTCACACCTGCAGCCCATCAGGTGAGGGAGCAGATCGTCTCTGCACCGGAAAGCATCAGGAGAGCTTTCTGACCAGGAGATGACGAGGAGCGCTGGCCCCTCAGGAGAGGGAACAGAGCCGTCACCTCTCTGCTCTGCCCACACGGGAAGGAGGAACTGTCTCAGTTTAGCAGGTAATTCAGCAGAAGATGGTTCTTGGTGCAGATTAATCTAAATTCAAGAAGATAAACCGAACACTGATCTCCATGGCAACACTCCATCTCCAGGACAGAAATGAGCGTTGCCAATTCTACACTCGCCGGCCCCTTGATTAGCTACACCTGTAAACACTGAGTTTTCCTTCTTTTCTGTTTATTAAATGAGAAGTTTCAGTATTGAAGTCTTGGTGGTAGCGTTGTGTTGCATTATGGCGAGAACACTTTGTCACCCTCTTATGTGTTATTATAATATATATATATATATATATATATATATATATATATATATATATATACATATACATATATATATATATGTATATATATATATATATGAAAAATACCCCTCAGTTTAATGTACTCCATTACAACACCTTTGATAATTAATTGAATTCATGCATCTTCCACATGACAATATATCAAAAGTTTTATGGGAGAATAGATTGTATGTTATTGCGATATTATACAGGTGTACTTAAGAATGTGCATATTTGTGGGAGAGAGACCATTTTGGATTCTTGTCAAATCCATGTAGTGTACACAAAATCCACACCTACGTAATATATAATAAAGTCATAGACAAGAACACAATATTCAGCAAAGATGCACACAACCATGCAAATGTGAGAAATGTAACAATATGAATTAGCATGCGTGTAGATATTTTGTGTTGGTGTTCAGACTGATAGAACGTGCATGGGGCGTCAGCTAACTGGCTCTTCTGCTACTTCCGTTTGCAAACCAGGTCTCCCTGCAACGCCGCAGCAGCGTCTTGTTACTGGTTCAAATCCCCAGAGTTTTTTGGAGTGTCCTTTAAAGCAGGCACTTAATCCCTGCTGCTGCCGTGCAGCCGCACCACTGTGGCTTCAGGATGTGATTATGCACATAAGATTAGATTAAGCTCTAATGATCCCCTCGGGTATGACTGTTAGATGTTTGGTTGTTAAGCAGGTTAGTGCTGAGAAACACCGAAATATGGGAATTAAAAAAATATATGTATTTTTGAGTCAAAGTTCATGTGATGGATGAATAAAGATTGTAGATACTAGTGGATCGTATGGAGATAGAAATGTAATATGAGTAAAAAGTAGAGTAGCATAAAATATATAGAGATTAGAGCAAAGAGTATAACGATTAGAGTAATATAAAGATTAGAGTAGTATGAATACAGTTTAAAGATAAGATAATGTAAAGAGTATAGAAAGTAAAGTAGCTTGAGAGTATAAAGATGAGCGCAATACAAAGAGTGAAAAGATGAGAATAGTATATAGAGAGTAGAAAGATTAGAGTAGTATAGAGACTATAAGGATTAGGGTAGTATAAAGAAGAAGTAAACATAAGTTTGATGGAAGTATATTGTTGATTAAAAGTTAAATGTGAATAAATAAATCTTTACCGCCTTGCACGCCAAATAACACAAAACAAATGCAAATACACAGACGAGTTATTGCAGCTCTCTTTTTGCCAGACGTAGCCACAGCAGGTCCTGGAGCTGAATGTGATCGCTTCCAGATTGCAAAGCTAAGAGGGCGACGGTGACGACAAAAAAACAATCACGCAGCTAAACAGTGAACGCACAGCGCCGGAGGCCGCCGGTACGACGCAAGAGATGATGCAAAGGAAGGAAAGAATATGTTTCCACTAACTGGCCACACAACATGGAGGTAAAATGTATGGATAAAGATATATAAAATATAAAATGGACAGCAAGATAGAGAGCAGTGGAGACGGTACGCATGGAACAATGCAGCTCTGTATGCAGACCAATCAGCTCTGCTGTTAACTCACTGGACCGACAGCGACCGACAGCAACACTTACCAGGCTGAAAGGGCCATAGTATAGCACTGTGTGTACAAAAGACTGTAAACTATACAGTGTTACCCAAAGTAACACAAAACACACATCTCAACCAAGCCTGCACAACCCACTGCATTTCTTCTTCTTAGATGTATGTCAGAAAGCAGGAAAGTGGGCGTGCACTAGGACATCCTAGGTTTAAGTTTACCAAAGTGTGGTGAGTTGCAAAAGTGTACACGTTGTAAGAAATAAAAGCAGGTTGAACTCTAACCTACTTGTATAACTTTATAGTCAGAAGATAACACCTTGTGCTCTGCGACTGATACCGACGCACCGAGCCTGAGGCGCTAAGGGCTTTTAATGAACTCCAATGTACACCCATCATCAATGTACTACAGTAATATAAAGATAAGAATATAACGAGCGGGCATGTCCTCTTAGGGAGGCGTTGGGCTTAAGCCAGGAAATAACCTCAGATTCTGAAAGGTGAAGCCAATACGGAAGAGTCTTGAACCTGCATTCTTTCTTCTGACCAGCAGGGGGGAACTCCATTGTTTAAAAAAGAAGGTCTGGTTGTTGTTGTCTGAGGAAATGACCCTACTTCCCTCCTGATTTATTCCCTCAGTAAACATTGTAAACATGGGTTTATGTTCTCAATCTCTAGTTTCAAGTCTTCTTCCATACAGCATGATGTTCATTTAGTAAATGATGGTCCATTCAGGGTCAATAGACCATAGAGCAGAGTATGCTTTAGGGCGGGGCTACAGGATGATCGACAGGTCGCTGCCGGAGCCGAACAGTGTCTATCACTGCGTCACTCCTCCGCAGTCCAAATATGGTCGCTTCTATCACCAATTCCACAAAAATAAGTTGTCGAACTCGAGGCTTCAAAAACCGTGTTGTGCCCAATGTGATACCAAGTCAACGCAGAGTTATTTGAAAGCAGTTTTGTTTCGTGTAAGTTACTAAGTTGCTGAACAAACCGGCTACCTTACGGTTTAAGCACAACCTACCCAGGAGCTACAGCCGTACCTTTTACGTAAAAAATATACTTAGACCCAGTCCAGTCACGATTCCTTAATAATAAACTGCTTGTCCTCTTCTGGCATCTTCTGTTTCTGTCTCGACACAAACCAGACAGCAGAGAGCTCGTTTTGAGGAGAACGTGATGTTAATGATTCAGAGGCGATTGATGATAAGCCGACCAAACATATTGATTTGTTCATTAAATCGCTCCTTACGTGTTGTCATCATCACAGCCACTAAAACAGAATCGGTGAAAGGGAAATAACCCGTATCAGAGGGACATTTCATTTCTGTTTCTACTGCTAGACTGGGATTTCTGTCAGCCTGTGGGAATAATCGGTCACAGAAATAAAGCAGATTTAATTCATATGAACAGAATATTAAAACAAGACTTTGTAAGCACCTTTCAAAAAAATCATCTGCATTTAATTTGTGCAACATGAATATTTGTTTACTTATGTTTTTTTGACATTTTCTTGTGGGGAAAACACTGATAAAAAAAGAAAAAAGTTTAAATAAAGAACACGTCAGTAGCTGAAAGGTCAGACAGTTGGTCGGTCGATTTGATTTCCCCGACAGGTGAGAAGTTCGCGCTGCCTTTGGGCGACAATCGATTCGAGCTGCTGAGGCGCAGACTTTGGAGACTAATCTCTCATTTCAACGTATGTTTGATAATCGTTTTGGGGATTGCAATATTCCCCAAAGCAACAAACACCTAAACTGTTCTTTACGAACACGTCTTTCTGGTTTTTAGGATGATAAAAAGCATCGAGACAGCCTCAACTCTCATAGAGGTTTGTCATTGGTGGCCACGAGCCACGGTACTGTCATTGTGCAGAGGCTAAAGCCCCCGCTGCACCTGCTGCTGAGCGGCAACACCTAGTCGAGTACGGAGAAGCTATCTTGATAACTGATTAATCATTCAAGTAATTTTCCATGCAAAAATCAGCCAAAGAAAACATAATTTTCAGCCTATTAAATATGTATTGTTTTACATCCTATTAAACTGAAAAAACAAGACATTCAAAGGCATCACCTTGGTCTCGAGAAATGTGGGTTGGACATTTTTCACTATTTTATTGACTCGGAAATCGGAATATTTTTTTTTGTTGAGTTTTGGATCTGACCAGGAAACACATTCATACTTTATAAAAGAGAACAAATTCCGTCAATCTAACAAATCCAGCGTAATCCACTGATGATAGATACCGATCCCCAGCTGAGGGAGCCCACGGCCCTCGTCGCCAGTCCCATCACCACCTTTGATTGTTTCACTGTGCACTCATTTTTCATTCAGTGGTGAGCACAAGAGGGACGTTATTTCTCTAGAAAAAACAAAATGATGAGCCTGACTTGAAGCACATCATCAGTTATGTTTAAATGCTCCATCTGTCATTTCGGAGCATATATGACAGAAACGGATAATTTAACATCATAAAAACCTCCATTTCTGCTTCTGTTTTTTTTATTCGTAGGTTCTCTACTGCTTGCATGCCGCACTGGAGCCTTAAATGATGGAGCAGCACTGACGTCATCCAGAAACACACGGGGAGGCTCCGCAGAAGGCGAACACCAGCTCTTCTGAGGTAGTGGAGCGCTTTAGTGTCGGTTCGGAGGCTGCAGAGCTGGAGAGGAGCTGTCGCGTCACGACGCTCTCCTCCCGTCCGTGTGAGCGATAACAAGACATCTGCTCCCGAGCGGTAGCACGCAGTCCAAATGCAAACTATTTTTTAAGGAAACCTTTGTGCACGCACATATACACACAGACACACACACACACACATACACACTACAATTGTGCTCATCAGACAGCGAAATGGAAATTACGTGACTTACAGGTGAAAATGTGAACGGTCACATTAAACCAGACACCGAACGCAACACAACACTCAGAAACCCCAAAGAGCCCCGGGACTTAAGAGGACCACGAGCCAGACGGGGTGACGAAAAACGAAACTAATCTTTCCAGAAATATTTCTGACACCTGAATCCTGCGGCGGTGGAAGAAGTATACTCGGATCAGATTTGATCGGGTAAGAGTAGCAGGAACTCTAAAGGGTACAAGTTAAAGTGCTGAATGGTATATTTGTAGAGTATCAGCACAGAGGTCAACTTAAAGGACCAAAAGTAAAAAAACAATCACAATGCAGAACGGCCCATTCCAGTATGACTGGTTTATAATCATTAATAGATTAATGTTGCAGCTGGTAAATGTGGGGCTAACTTTAATTACTTTGTCTGGGAAGCTTAAGCTATTAAAATATAGCACCCTTCATTATGTAGTATTAATAATCTGAATATGTAAAGTAATTACCTCAATGTATAAAATAACTGTTGTGGAGTATAAAGTACAATATTTCCCTCTGAGTTTCAGTGAAGTAAAAATAAAACACATAAGAGTATAAATTGGGTTAAGTACTTAGAAAATGTACAATAGTTACTGTCTGGAATCGTGTGATTTGTTTCCTGCAACCTCGGTCTCGAAACAAAGTGCTTGAAAACGACTGGAGTCCTCATGAAATACGAAATATTGACAATGAACTTCTACATAATAGTAATTATACTTCTCAGTAGTTTGAGGTAGTCGTCCGCAACTTAAATCAAGAGATAAAAAACATAAACAATAGTGCTGAAGAGGTTGGGTGACCTGAGGCAACCTTTCTAGTTTGGGAAATATTCACCGACATGCCAAATTACTTTTTCCCCAAAAGTTGTATTGATCTTTTCTCCCCCCCATTCAAATAAGACCTGCCCCACTCTGCCTCAATGTGGCTTTTCACTTTCCATCTTGGATTACGTTGTGATGTAGAGACGCTTAAAACACTGCTGTGGTAGAAACTAAAGGTGTGTTCACACCAAAAGCAAAACTATTTTTTGCGTCGCCCAAAACGCGCGCGTTTACCCGCTCTACCATTCCCCGTGTTCAAGCCATAAGCGTTGAGACGCTCCGCGAGGAGCGGGGCTTATCTCTGTGTCTCGTCTCCGTAAAGACCGTTATCATCTCCTTCATCCACCAGAATAACTAACCACAAGTTCTGCTTTATATGTGTTGTGGACATCCCACACACTGACGCCCTCGTGTTTGGGTTCATGACATCACCCGTAGGCTCACTCAGCTCGGTCACTTTCACCGATGAAGTTACCGTTACGTCTGAAAGACTTCCGCTTCCAGCTACGAGAGCGGAACACGAGAGCTGATTGGCCCGAGTTGCGAGATGACCGCCTCAAAGTTGAAATATTTCAACTCGGGGCGGACATTGCGCCGCTGAAAATGCGCCGGCCACAACGCGCCACCCAAACGCGCCGACCGGAAAAATATTGCGTCTATCGCAGCGACAAGCGTCTGTACGTTGACTTTTCATGGGATTCAGTAGCGCGGAAAAATAGTTTCGCTTTTGGTGTGAACGCAAGTTCAGGGCAGCATTTTGCTGTAGTTTGCGCCGTTAGCACTGTTAGCACTATTAGCACTGCTAGAAATATTAGCACTATTAGCACTTTTAGGACTATTAGCACTGTTAAAACTGTTAGGACTGTTAGAACTATTAGCACTGTTACAACTGTTAGCACTGTTACAACTGTTAGCACTGTTACAACTGTTAGCACTGTTACAACTGTTAGCACTATTAGCACTGTTAGCACTATTAGCACTGTTACAACTGTTAGCACTATTAGCACTGTTAGAACTGTAGCACTGTTAGCTGTGAGCAACCAGCTCACCATGTTGAAATCCATTAAGAAGCAATAGAAATGCTCCCTGTCACATGTATTGGGCCGTAAAGTAACTTGCTGATGGTGGAGGGTCTGTAGGTTAAAAATAATGGTCATAGATGTGTAGGTGTTCATGTACTCCACTCTCATAATTATAAAGTCCTGATTTAAAGGAGGAACACGTTCCTTCAATATTGCTATGCAGGTTGCCGACATAGATAAAATAAAAAGGACCCGCTTGGTATTTAAATGTTAAACTTGATGTTGACATGGCACAATGATTAACGAGTAAAAAAGATCTGATGGTGACTGAGAAAAACGACCAGAAGTAATGCGCCAGAGGGAAGCGGATCCATCGCACTGAGACGTTGCTGCTGGTAACGACTGCGTTTCACTTCCAACCGGCATCACTCCCCGGCCGCCGCTCCACGGCGAGCCCCGGAAGGTCGTTCCACCAGACCACCACACGCCGAGGAGATGCAGGCGCTTACCTGAAGGCTGCTTGTGTGCCGCTCGGCTGGTTCGTTTACTCCGCGGGTGTCTCTCTCCCCTCTCTCTCTCCTCTCTCTCTCTCCGTCTCCCCGCGTTGTGCTGCTGCAGTGGATTGCCTCGTGCAGCAGGGCAGCCTCTCTCGAGCTCCGGTGTGTTGTTGCCGCCCGCGTGAGTGAGCGAGGACACGGGGATGTACAGTACCAGCGCGCGCGCTCCGGCTGAAGAAGAGGAGGGGGGAGCTGCAGTCACGAGGCATCCGCGAGGGGCTCCGACTCACCTGTTGTTTACGTCAACGAGGCGCGCTCCCTCGTCTCTCCCGCTCTGCATTATTGAAGGTTAAGCTAGTATAATAACAGGATATCGTATTGAGTACTTTTACTTTTAGTATTTTAAAGTACATTTTTAAGCTTAATGTTTATTATGTCAATGTATTTTGTTGTTCAAAACCGGGACGATACATAACTTAGAAGGACTACATGGAAACAAATAATCAGAAAACATGGTTTCCAACAACCTCTTGAACGCCTCTTTTTAGCTCAAATATTGATTTAGTATTATTGAAAGACATGCTGCTTTTGCCGTCTCCATAAATGACGGTATACCTTTCTATTCTCTGTTATCTCTCACATTATGTAATCTGTCGTACACATTCAAACACATGACACACTTTAGCCTACTGGGACTTTGGGCCTTGGAGTCTAACTTAAAGCATGTTAAAAAGTGACCCCCAGGGTTCTACTTTGTATATATAAACATAGGTTATGGGTGTTATTGCATTCTTAAATAATGCCAATTACCTTTTCCTGTAACATTAGCCTTTATCCATTTTTCATGGGCGTTAACACAGTTATTTACTTTACAAGGAACATTTTCACTTATTATTTCATATTGCAACACTGACATTGTGTGGTAAAACATAAAGGAGTGATGATACAGTACAGTCATTTAATTCTTATAAATATATATCCTTATATACTGTAGCTAGTGTCGTTCCAGTGCCTGTTGTATAGAACATTTACATTTCACTACAACTGTGAGAGATTTAACTTGGACACTAGAGCTCAAAGACGTGGGACTATTTCTAAATAAACTCTTCAAAAACTCTTATTATGCATTGGTGTCGATGAAACTAGCCAACGGGATATAAAGGAGATATGAACAACTTGCTCTGTCGAATTATTCTGGAGGAATACAAATATTCAAAGAGGGAAAGACAGCAAGTTATTAAATATTCCTCAAGAGATGACAAATATCAAACTCTTTTTGTTTGAGGTCGCCGATCTGCAACGCACACACACACACATGCACACACACACACACACACATTATCTGAGTCACTGGGGCCTCGTCTTTCTGATACTCTTATGCTGCGTTCACACCGATGGTGCAGCGTTACGCAGAGCGTTGCCATGGCAACTCGGTGCACCTTTAATCATAATACGTTGAATTTGATCAATATGGAATGTGTCGCCACAGTAACGGAACCATACGGCAACCTGTACAGACCCCCCCCCCCCCCCCACACACACACACACACACACACACACACACAGCTTTATTGCACTGCATGAGTGATGACAGACATCTGTTGTTGACTGAGCAAGCAATAAGAGATGACACACACACACACACACACAGGCAGACAGACAGACACACATTGTTATCAGATGTAATGTTTTTCTTTATAGGACACTTTAAACTAAGGACAGGTACTAACTGCAGTGTCACTTTTGTCATTCCATAAATAATTAAATAATGAATGAATCACTATAGATATTTCAGTCTGGATCTCCTTATGGCAACACACTTTAGACTTAGAGTATAGGACTATTGCTTTTTGTAGTGTGAATAAAATGTATTTTTCTTAACGACACCATTTCCCTGAGAACACATTAAGATGCTGTGCCGACTGAAACCTCCCCACTTTTCATAATTATGATTTTCTGCTTCAACCAGGCTGCGTGAAGGGAAACCATACTGACGATGCTCATGCTCATACCACCCTAGTTCAAAACATGTGAACTATCCCTTGAAGTGAGTTTGACCTAGGAGAGGAGTCCTGGAAACAAATCATGGTCCATTATGCAACTTACACAAGTGAAAACTACCTGACACCTTCAGCAACACACGCTGAGAATAAACTTGAAGACAGAAGTTGAACTTTCGCATATTCATAGATTCTAGAGGTTTCAATGTTATATTGTTTGCAGTATGTCTTTTAACTTCGAGGCAATTCTGGGCTCAAATGGTCCTTATTTTTCAACCCTGGAACGTTAAAGTTGTTACGCAATCTCCCTGTGGTCTTAACTCGTTGAAACTTGAGTATCAAATGTCGAAATGACCATTATCAATAGGAGATATGACCAAAAATATGAAGAGAAGACACAAAAAACAATTGAATTTCCTGCTATCCCCTGACCCTGGTCTTTGTAACGATCAAATAAATGACTGTAACGTGATACACATTGAAAATGCTTCCCCAAGCAGACATCGTACATAGTAAGAATTAATATGTGTGTGTGTGTGTCCGAAGTCCTCTGCAGTGCTCTTCCTCTGCAGTGGAGGTTGTTATGTAACAGCGAAGAGAGGGAGGGGGCAGGGGGCTCTACTGCAACACTAAAGGACATCAATCAACACACACACACACACACACACAGAGAGAGAGAGTTGACACAAAGATGTGTGGCTCTGAGCAGATTCTTCAGCGATACACTATTGTGGCCAAAGATATGTTGACACCACTGAATATGTTGTTTCTTAGTTGTAAACCTGTAATGTTTTAGACAATATTGTAACAACAGTTTGGGGAAGAATAGTCAAATGTTGCGTCTAAATACGGCACATATTTTAATAGAATAGAAAAAAAATGCTATTATATGTGTGTTTTCATCCACTATGATGAGGAGTTGGGCACCTCGAGGCAGTAGGCGGCGCTAATATTTCGGGTGCCATTAAAAATATGTGAACAAGTTGACCCTTCATGACAAGGTCAAGGGATTTGTCAAAAGATGGAAACCGGCCATAGACGTGGTGGACCCCTCTGGGATGGGCTTTGCCCTGCCAGATTAAAAACACTGGTACCGATGCTGACTTGATTTAATGATGTAACCTTAAAGATGCACTTATGTCAGACTGGTGATGTGCAAATGTGTTATTTGCTGTGGTTTTTAGAATATTTTTTAGCACTTTTTTGTTGTTATTTACCCTTTTATTTCTCCTTTCCCTTTCTTTTGTATCCTTAACCTCTTAAAGTCCTGTGTTGGGAATTTGTAAAATAAATAATATATAAAATATGTGAGCACATGATGGCAATAGGACATGTTTTGTAGTACATATTATACCATTACAGGTCTCGGCCGGGACCCCATCCATCCCCTTTGTAGTGAACTGAGAGCCCTGGGGGCTGAATGATTTTATTATTTTATTGCATTATTTGTTTATTCTATTTTTGTTTATTAGTCTGAGATCAAGATGAGGGCAGAGTTTAAAGACGGCTGTGGTCTCAACAAGGGAACTGGAAATAGGGGAGCAGGAAGTGAGGAAGGGGCCATGGGGCCACGACGCCATGGGGCCACACCGCCATGGGGCAGGTGTGATCCCATCTAAAGGCTCCTCTCTAGTTTGTTCTCACCAGCGATGCGTCACACTCCGTCTCTCCTCCTCCTCTTTTCTGCCTCCTCAGCAGAAACCGGCCTCATCACTTTACACACTGCACCGGCAGAGGGAGAGACATTGGTGTGCATGTGTGTGTGTGTGTGTGTGTGTGTGTGAGTGAAGGGGTGGGTGGGTGGGTGGGTGGACGGGAGAGAGAGAGAGAGAGAGAGGGAGAGAGAATGCACAAACGAGCAGGAAGGCTGAAGACTGACTAGACGAAGGAGGCGGAGAGACGTGACGACGGAGAATCCGAGCAACAATCCTGCGTCAAGGTTTCAGTCCCTGCAGGACAATTAGAGGTTGTTAACGAAAGCTCAGTCTCCATGGTAACAGGAGGATGTTGCCGTGGAGACCAAACTGTATTTCTTAATCAAAACAAAGATGGTAGCCAGAAATGACGTACAGTACCTCCACTCTAGATTTATACATGTATTGATTATATTAATATCGGTCCTATCGTATATAAAGACAATATTTTGTATTTTCACACGAAACAAAGCTTTAATATTATGTGCTGTGAGACGTAATGTTTTTGATAAAAGAGTCAAACGTTGGTGTCTCTTTAAAGTAAACATCCAAATGATCAAATCCTCAGCTCATTTCTTCTTTGGAATATAAAAATGTTGCTCCTTAATTTTTTGATTGAAAAAAAAACAAAAATAAATAGTATTGACTTCTGAAGATAAAGACTTTAAATCTAAGGAGCTATTCCAGTTTGCTATAGCTCTATAAGTGTGTGTTCCCCTTGTCATTGTTCCGTAATGCATTGTTGTGGGTGATACAGCTCCTATAGAATAAGTGCAATCTGACCTCCCTGTTGAAAGTCAGCAAGAAACATATACAGTGCAATTAAAGATGTGAGTTTAGCAAATAGTTTGTTTGATTTAAGAAGAATGACGGAAGATAAAACTGTGATAATGCAAAACAAATTAACCTAATTTAATCTTTTAAAATGTGTATATTAAATGAACATGAGCATATGATATGCTTCAGAGGATGATAGCTGCATATGGCTTTAATTGATCCTGTGTATTTGCATTTACCGGAAGGAAAACATCCCTGATTAGAAGTGAAAGCATCCGGATGGAATTAAGGGAGATAAAAAAATAAAATAAGCCAGAAGATGAGAAGGTGAAAGAATGTAGAGAAGTGGGTAAGGAGAGAAAGAGGGACAGACTCCTCTACTGGGCCGGTGGAGCCTCAACACCGTCTCATCCACAAACTCACTTAATATTAGCTTGCAGATGAAAGGGGGGAGGGGGGAGCTGTATTCAGCACTTTTAATTACCAGGAGCATAAAAAAGAAGAAGGAGGGATCTAATTTCACGGGTGGAGGGAGGGAAGGAGAGGGGGAAGGAGGGAGGTAGAGGCTGCAGGCGGCTGTCACAGCACACAGTCCCTTCTGCCCCAGATCAGTCGTCTATGTAAGTGACCTCCAGAAGGGCTTCAGGAGGAGGATCAGGGGATCTTGATTCAACAGTGGTCACTCAGTCCACTGTGCTAACACCCCCACCCTACTGCAAGCCCAGGATGCATTGCTGTGCAGGGAAGGAGGGAAACCGGAACCAGGACGGAGCTGGTGCAGAACGTCAGACCCTGAAATACCGCTTTCTTTTTTTGGGCCCCTTGGGGGCAGCGTGAATACAACACAGACATATTACCAAGTACCAACCATCTTTTTAGATGTTATGTGCTTGTATTTGAGAATTTTCCTCTCACTCTACTTCATACTTCAATTCTACCACATTTATTTGAAACCTTTAATTAATAATTACTTTACAAGTTACACAAAACACATGAAGTACAGATGAGTCGATTGACATAAAATTAACAAGCAACTATTTTGATAATAGTCATGGAAAAACATTTCATAGCACCAGACTTTCTTTTCCCTTTATGAATTACCGTAGATTAGCATTAGCATTAGTCATGTTGAGGTTCTGACAGTTGATTGGATTAAACAAAAATGTGGACTCTGGGCAATTGATGATGCTATTTCTTACTATTTTACAAATAATTTATTTAGCAAACCAAATATTTACTTACACATCCAGCAAATACGGAGTAACATTATCATCCTTTAGAAGGGGAGTTTGTGCTAAATACCTATTTAGCTAAAATAAAATAAATACAAATATAAAATATACAAAGATACACCAGATTTTCAGTTTTTATAGTTTTATTTTTTCATTTTTCAGAGTTTCAAATCATCAAAAATGACTGTTAAACACTTAAATGATGGGTTAGTGAAGACTTCATTTGACCATCCCATCCTGGACTGAACCAAGTCCCCATTTCAGAACTTGGACTGTATCTGAACCCCCTTGAAGCTGCTAAGGGAGAACTCGGTCGTGCTTGTTGGTGGTCAAGTCATACAGGCAAACTATTATTCTAGTGACTCGTAGTATATTTAAAAGGTCAATGGTCATCAGATCTTTGGAAACAGTAGAATCTCTTTGCAAGAAAAATGATGATCATTGTCAGGAGACGATGGGCACCGTTCTTACATCAGAGCAGCCTCCTCGGTCGTCTCCTTCAGGGACACATTTTCCAGCTAAAAGGGAAGCAAACACCACAAAGGAGTTGATGCACCAACGAATGAGGAAATTCTAAATCTGGTCATCCATCTTGTGTTATGTGATTCTTCTCAAACGTTTTAAGGAACTACTTATTTGTACAAAGTAACATCAACTGCATCTGCAGACGAGATGATGAACCACAGATGCAGTTGGGTCCCATTCATCACATCAGCTCACATCTTGGTGGAAAGACAATGATTTTATTGGCGGGTCAGAATGAGCCAATCAGAACACCCTGAAATGGTAAAAGTAGCATTCTTCCTGTAGATTTTCTTTACAGTAGCGTTCATGTTTTTTTCTCATTGATAGTCGTCTGAGAAGTCGCCAGTTGTTGGGAGTAACTTTCTCCTGTATATATTGACAGTATTACTTTAAACCGGGTTGGGGGTTCAGACCAGGACACACAAACACACAGTGGCAACAGTGAGAGGCAGTTGAACAACCGCGTTTAAAACAGCTGCTCAGTGTCTTGCTCAAAGGCACTGAGGCAGCCATCGCTCACGGCGGCGTCTTGCAGAGTTCAGATCAGAAATCTGTGATTCGGTTGATATTTTATCGTTTAACAGACTAATCAATAATCAAAATAATCTGTAGTTGCAGCAACAATATTCTCCGTTGCCTCAAAATGTTACTTCAGTAGTCTTGCACCTTGGAAGCAGTTTGAGGCCAAGGGGTATGTGAAATAAAAGCTAAATGATAAAAAAAACAGCTAACAGTAGAAATCAAACGGACAGTTTTGAATAGATGTTTTGGAAATGTTTTATTTACATTGCAGCATTTTTAAAATCCGATGCTTAAATGCAGATGACCGTTGCTGTTGATGGAAGCTTTGGCTCTTTCCAGATTTGATCCTTGGACTTTTTTTTTTTTTGCTGGCAGGAAATACTCTTCTTCCCTGCTGAAAAACTTCTTTCAGCAAGAAAAAAGAAATCCAAAACAAATATTCAGATATTGGTATCCAAATCAAAAATGACATCAAGTATTTTATTTAAAACAGTGGTTTGTAAACAAAGGTTGAAACAGATTGTTGTCGTCTTTTATTTTGTCATGTTTTTCCACAGCGCTTTTCTTTCCCCCTCTT
>CM070099.1:18109876-18199876 GCA_036178185.1 Liparis tanakae | reverse complement strand
GGGTGGAAGCTCAAACTCGTATCTACAAAAACTAGGTCCATCCGTGGGCTTATTTTTCTTTTTGTGCCATTTGCCATGAGCTCGAATCATTGGATGGATTGCCATACAACTCCAGGACACCATTCTCCAGTTTTACATGACGTGTTTTTGCACCGTCAGCGTTCCCTCTGTGAACGACGACTGAGGCTGGCTGTGAGCTGACGGAGCAGAGAGGACAGACGGGTGGAGGAGGGAAGAAGACCACAATACCAACCTCCTGTCCGGTAGCGATGTCTATGGCTGTGTACACCGTGCCAGACGCCCTGAAAACACAGAGGAAAGTGACACATTAACATGATGACATCATTTCTTTGTTGGAGGTTTTTTTAAAGTCATATATTTAGGGTCACTCAGAGGTCATTCCACACTCCACAGCAGCATCCAAACAACTAGTCAGAATAAAAACCTCAAAACTGATCTTGGGTCAAGTAAGTTAAAGTTATTCCGTGTTGATTTAGGCGCCCCCTGTGGACAAAACTAGTCGTGTTTAGACTACTTTAGAAAACTCTAATTTTCACCGAGGACGAGTATCATATCCAAATCTCCTCACTGATGGTCTCGCATACTTCTGAAGCTCATATAGAGATTGTTTCATACAGAGGATTTGTTTGGGTGTTGGGTTCAAATAGTGATAATCTTTCTGCAGAACTGTTGACCCCGCCTTTAAGTGAGCGAACCAATCACAGGAGACTGTCGCAGTAGATCGGTGACACTCACCCCTGTCCGATCTTCTCGAAGCGAGTATATTTCTTCTTGGGGTCTCCCACACTCACGATCGTCCCTGAGTCAGAGAAAGAAAAGACAAAGAAACATATTCAGAGATGGATTAACCGGGCGCTTTAGTCTGGAATAGTTCTGATGTATTCTTTTTACTGTTCAACCACATCTGGATGGATAGAAGAGTCATGGGTCTTTCTATCCATCCAGATTCTACTCCCAGCTCATCACACGCAGGTCAAAGCAGCATGCTGTCTGGGAGGAAGAGCAGAGAGAAGAGGAGGAACATGAGTGGAAATGTAAAGAATATTTGAAAGACTTCAGGAAGTAAAAGTGGAGTAAGATGAAAGAATAGAAAAATCGACAGACAACTGGGACCGTAGGACTGACCAGAACGGAAGAAATTAAGTAAAAAAGGAAGAAAGGGGGGGATGAAAATGGAAGAACAAATTAAAGGAATTAGGTGAGAAAGGGAAGAATCACGAAAGACAAAATGTAGGTTGAAAAGAAAGAAGGAAGGAAAGGCAGAAAGCAATGAAGTAACAAGAAAGAAATGAAATGAGGAAAGGACAGAGGAAAAATATGATGGAGAAAGTAATGAAGCAGAAAAAAAGAAGTGAAAAGGATAAAATAAATACAAAATAAATAAGTAAAAATGTTTGAAATGTTGAAAGGAGGAAATTAAGGGCAGAAAAAAGAAAGAGACGGAGAGACAGACAAAGAGAGAGAGACATGGACAGACAGACAGACAGGGAGGGAGAGAGAGACAGACAGAGACAGACAGACAGACAGACAGACAGAGAGAGAGAGAGAGAGACAGGGAGACAGACAGACAGACAGATCAGTAATCAGAGTCCACAGAAGGAAAGTGATTAGAGGAAAAAACTTAGTCGGTCTGTAACCGCGGGAGACGATGGTTGGACCACGACCAATCAGACGTGAGGATTGGACAGTGGGGGCGGGGACAGTGGATATCAGGTCTGTCAGTCAGAGAGACGGACACACAGACAGGCAGTATCCTGGTCTTACCAGCAGAGGGAGATCTGAGCACATCTGAACAGGCGTGGGGCATGATTTAAAAAATATACAGGCTATTATTACAAATACAAAACAACACATTTTAATACGGGGGAGAGGGGTTTTATTAATGTTGTTATATTTGCTTTTATTCTGAAGGGTTGTGGGATTATTTAGTCATACTGCATCAAGCAGCTCAAAGGTTCATTTATAGGAGGATTTATTTATGTACCCAATCATGTGTATTATTGTCTGACTTCCGTCTAATACAAACATATCCTTGTTTTTTTGTTACGGGTATCATATTAAATAGGTGTAAGTAGATGTAAGTTGTATATAAATATAATGTGCTATTTCCGATTTGTTATCATGAAGAATTGGGTGTAGTTAAAAAAAAAAACACACAATCTGAAGTTAAAAATAGACTATTATATATCCAATTTGTTGAATGGTTAGCAACATTTTACAGATTTTGAATGATCTTAAAAGTAGAAAGAATGTGCCATTTTTTGGATGTGTCACAAATAACACGTTTTAAAGTGCACACACGTGGTGTGCAACAAGACCTTTTTATGTAGATTATTTTAATAAGAAAGATGTCTGAAGATAAACTACTACAGCTCTGTATGTGACCTCACAGCACATTCCAATATATGTGCTGCTATTATCATAAGACATGTTGGGAGAGTCCAAAACACAAACGAGGCAGCTGTGATTCAGTGGTTAGCAGGTCCATCTTTCAATCAGGGGGTTGGCAGTTCAATACCGCCATAGTCTATGTGTCCTTGAGCAAGACACTTAACCCTGTAGCTGTGTCTATGGTGTATGAATGACTAAAAGCTTTGGATAAAAGCGTCAGCTAAATGAAATGCAATGTAAACTTAATTCAGTTCTTCAGTGTCCGTGTTTTCCGCCTGCAGTTTATTCTGGAGCGTTACCCAGACGACCTCCGAGCTTTCAGTCAGGGAGAAAAGAATGGCTTCCAGTAACAAAAGCTGTGTGACCGCCACGTTTACTGCTACAATAACAACCACAGAGGACAAATGAAATACTTTGAAAAAGGTCGGGCCTCAGCGCAGAAGACATTCACTTTTTTAAAGCATTAGACTAGAGACACGGCGGGCGGTTATATCACGAGAAGTGATAGCGTTATGTAACAGCTCTCACTTCCCACACTGCTTAACCACCGATCACAAGTCCTTCTACGTGGGCTCTGCATTATGTATTGTTACAATATGTTGCACCACATATATGTACTATTAATAGAAGGTCTACGACTATAATACAATACTTGCCACACCAACCGAAAATTAAATGTACAGTCTGGGAGAAAACCTGTGTGTGTGTGTGTGTGTGTGTGTGTGTGTGTGTGTGTGTGTGTGTGTGTGTGTGTGTGTGTGTGTGTGTGAATACAAAGTGATGAAACAAAAAAATAAAAAGAGTGTTTAGAGGCTAGAATTATTTCTTGGAGACTCGGTGAGCTGCAGGGGGAGGGGCTTCTTTTCTTACAAAACGGAGACGGGATAAATATGACTATTTATAGAGAAAGTCATCAACAGATTTTCTAATTATAGGGCAAACCATGAACACATTCTCTTCTTCTGCTTCCAGATCTCCCACCAGTGTGTCTTCAGGACCCCAGGATGAATCGTGTCTCGCTCACAGTCAAAGTGTTCCGGTTCAACCCCAAAGGTCACAGGTGGGGTTGAGGTCGGGGATCTGAGCAGACCAATTAACTGACCAAACTAGGAAACAGCATTTCCTCGTGGAGACGGCTTTGTGCATGGGCTGAAATGTGCCATTAAAAAGAGTGCGGGACTGGGGCGTTTCCATCGCCCCTTAGCGAGTCTCAACATAGTGTGGCCTGAGGTGGCGGCTTGCAGCTAACAACGCTAATATGCTAACAATGCTAACAATGCTAACCACAGGGGGCACCAGTGGGGGGACCAGTGGGGGGACCAGCGGGTGGGCGCTACGTGGCGTTATCAGGAGACCTGAAGGCGTGGCCCAGCGTGTCGACAGGGCAATGTGAAGCTCAGACAACAACGTGGACTACGCTGCCCACATACTCTCGCCCACTTGGTGTGGGTGTGTCTCTGTTCAGCCTCTGTAAGTAATCACAACTAGTGGTCATGTGATCTCTAAAGGGCGACAGTCATAAATCAAAACAATGCAGTGATCTGGAGGGTGAGTGCATGAACGAGCCTTACGTAGCTTCTCCAGAATCTCCTCGTCCGACATCTTCTTCTTCCTGGTTTTGTCCAGGGGGCGTGGCACTGATGGCCCGGGGGCGGGGCTCGCACTGGGAGGGCTGCTGGGAGCTCCGTCCGAAGGGGCGGCGGGAGTGACACTGGCGGCGGTGGCGGCGGTGGCGGCGGTAGTGGTAGTGGAGGTGGAGGTGGAGGTGGCGGTGGAGGTGGCCGTGGAGGTGACCGTGGAGGTGACCGTGGCGTTGGAGGCCCCGGCGGCCGGCGGCGGGGAGATGGGCGAGGTCGCGGCATCCTTGGTGGGAGGAGGAAGAGGGAAGGGCTCGATCACCGAGCGAGTGTATATCTGAAGGAGCAACCAAAACCCTGTTACCCAACTCTCAATCCCAGAAAATACTTTCAATATGAATTCTTTATAGGCATTTGAAACAAAGAGTGAAGATGAACGACATCTGACAGATGGCGTGCAGAGAGACCTCATCAATAAACACAAATAGTACCGCAGTAACTCAGCGTTGATTTTTCATTAAAAAATGTAAACAAAACAAATGAAAACATTAGCTGGTAGACACTTAAATGACCTTCTGTTGTCCGGACATTGCTCCTTGAGCAGATTTATGAATAATTGTAGATCAATATCCATCGTGCATCACATCATAATCTACCATGACATACAATGTTATGTTGATTTGTACCTATATACATCATACTCTATTTATATTACATCTCTAAACAGACAAACACAAAGTGATATTTCTTAATCCCGTCATTGTATGTGTCTGTTGTTCACTGTTCACGGAGACGTGCCTAATGACAAGTGGCCATTTGAAGACTGGAGGAATGTGGATGTGTTCTGGCGCCCGCAGCCTCAGTTGGTTGCCATTTATTTTTTGCACGGTATGAAAATTAATCAGCAGATTCCTGCAGCCTGCTCTCGTCTCTCGTTATGTAACCGATCATAATAAACATCAGCTTCACTTCAAGACATGTCCAAGTTGATTTATAATTATGAGGTGCTGCTGACTTCTCAAAGTGCACATAAACTGCATTAGCAGTGTGTGTGTGTGTGTGTGTGTGTGTGTGTGTGTGTGTGTGTGTGTGTGTGTGTGTGAGTGTGTGTGTGTGGTTGGGTGGGTGGGGGTTGCTAGAGGAGCTCCTGATTCACTTTCTGAAGTGTGAAGTGTAAGAATAACTGAGATGCAACTGAGATGCATCACAGTGTTGGATACAATGTCAATCTTCAAAAAAACGTTATATATATATATATATATATATATATATATATATATATATATATATATATATATATATATATATATATATATATATATATATGTGTATATATATGTATTCAATTAGCTTGTGTTAACTGAACAGAGAGCGATTCTCGTATACATGTCGTAACTAAGCTGTAAAGCATTTGAGTCCCGCTTCGCACACGACAGTGTGTGTGTGTGTATATGTGTGTGTGTGTGTATGCGTGTGTAAGTGTGTGTGTGTGTGTGTGTGTGTGTGTGTGTATGTGTGTGTGACGATGGGAGCTCCAGTCAGGTGCAAAGAACTAGTCACTGTGGAAACTGTGGTGGCGCCATGGAAGCAGCCTCTCAACCGCCAACCTGTCTGACGGAGGAGCAACAATGTTTGCCTGTGTGTGTGTGTAAGTGTGTGTGTGTGTGTGTGTGTGTGTGTGTGTGTGTGTGTGTGGTCACAGTCTTAAATCAGTCACTGTACTATGTGTGATCCAAAAACCTTTTGGCGGAAAGTATTTTCATGTGTGTCTTATTGAATGTGTCTCTACTGTTAATTTAATCAATTAATCCAGCAAACGTAACATAGTTACAAAAATACCTTCTTGTACATTAAAGTAATGTTCACTTGATGTTTGTGGAGATACAATCAATGAAAAAGTGTATTATGTGCTAAGTATTAAGCCAATAATAATACAAGATTTGACTTCCCCTTTGATGCATCTCATGACACGTCTCCGGTTCCTCCCAGGAGATTGTTTTCTACGTGTTTAGTTGTAGATTTCTACACCGTAAGTTGTAGTTTTCTAGTTGTTGAGTTGTAGTTTTCCAGGTCATTAGTTGTAGTTTTCAAAATGTGTATCTCATATCTACAATCATCTGTAGGACATTTACGGTGTTTCCCGCCTATTTAAAAGTAATATTTCCTATGTGTACTACTTTATTACCACTTTCTATGACACCCATTACTATAATGTATTATTAAACATCGATAGAATGTTTTCCTGTGTTAGCCGGCCTTCCCTACTTCACAGGAGTACCTGGCGGTCTGTAGAGAGTGTGTGTGTGTGTGTGTGTGTGTGTGTGTGTGTGTGTGTGTGTGTGTGTGTGTGTGTGTGTGTGTGTGTGCGTGTCCTTACTGATTTGGTGTGCTCTGGTCGGGGGGCGATCACCGGCGGGGGCTCGGCCTCATCTTCGTCATCGTCCTCAGAAACGGTTGCTATGGCGGGCGTCTCTGACACGGCCTTGGAGCTCTGCGTGATGTCACAGGGGGCGAGAGGGCGGAGCCTTAGTGACATCATCGTCACATGAGCAAACACCAGACCCAGCATCGCCTCCTATGGTTACCGAGTCTTCTTCTCCTGCTTCACCACCTCATCGGCCGAGATGACCTCCATTTCAAGTTTGAATCCCTGAATTGAACTTCCTGTCTTTCCTGCCTCCCTTCCTCTGAACTGCCACCTTTCTTTCTCTTGCCACCACTGTTGAAAGCTCTCGTCATGTCTGGCTCCTGATGTCACTAGTCACACATCCTCCCCTCCGACATCCCTCTCCTCTTCCTCTTCCTCTCTGCTCCGTTTCTCTCTCCGACAGTCTGCAGCTCGGCCAGTGGCCAAGCTGCAGACACAGAGAAATGGTGGAAGGAGGAAAAGATGCTGATTCACAATGCAGAGGGGAAGAGAGAGAGGAGTGCATCTCTGGGTGTGGCATCATCGTCATCATCACCTGCTTCCCCATTTTCTATATTCTCACCTTCATGGTTTTAAAGGCGTCTCTCAGACATTTGAACAGCAGAAAGAAATTAATTTCAATAGGAGCAGTTGAGCTTTCTCTCTCTCTCTCTTTCTCTCACATTCGTTCCTTCCCCTGTCTCTCTCCTTCCTTCTTCTCCCTCTCCTTCAACAAATACTGCTCTCCCTCTTCCTCTCCCTGTTCCTGTTCCTCTCCCTCTTCCTCTACCAAGACTGCTTCTCCCCTCCGGTCCATCTTGTCAAATAGTAGATTACACCTCATCTCCTCCACTCCTTCTAATCCCTTCAGCCTATCACTCCTCAGTTCTCCCTCTCCTATTATTTCTGTCATTGCTCGTCACCCTGACAGATTCAATTAGACTCCATTTCACTTCAAGACGGTCACCTCTCAAATTTACCCTCAACTTTATTCGCTCTCAAACTAGCCTTTAAGTCTCCCCTTCAAATGCCGCCATGTCTTCATAAATATGTTAGATTATGAAAAATGAGGTTTGTTATATGAAGCACTTTCCAAACCCTCACTAGGATGAAAACACGGACAGCTTCCAGATGGGACCACACCGTGGTTATGCCCTGTCAATCACAAAGTAGTCCCGCCCTAAAGTATACTCTGCTTTGTGGTTGGTTTGACTCTGAATGACCATAATCTACTAAATGAACATTATGCTGTATATCATCCTGAAGAACACTTGAAACTAGAGATTGAAACCATGAACTCATGTACAATGTTTAATGAGTGAATAAATCAAGAGAGAAGTAGAGTCATTTTCTCATAGACTTCTATACAACCAGAGGAGTCAGAGGGAAAGCATTACATATAATATAAAAGCATTATATATAAATACATATATATATATATATAAAATATATTATATATTATTATATAGTAATATAATATATTTTAAATATATATATATATTGTATATATAAATTTAAATATATATTATTATATATTAATATAATATACAAATATGTAGATATATTTATTTATATATATTTATATATATATATATATATATATATATATATATATATATATATATATATATATATATATATATATATATAAAAGCACTATTGTAATTTGGGAAACTAAAATAAGAGTTATTATTGTCTGGTTCCCCTGGCTGGCTGCAGGAAGCCTAAACACACAAGCTGCGACTGCTTTGACAGAAGAGGTCTTTACCGTTGTGGTGGAGGAGCTGTAGGCATCTGCATTTTTATCTGCAGGGAAAAACACAACGAGATATTACGATTAAAAAAGCTTAAGATATGCATGTGTCCTCATGTTGGTGTTTGCGTGTGTTTGCGTGTGTTTGCGTGTGTTGCGTGTGTTTGCGTGTGTTGCGTGTGTTTGCATGTGTACCTGTGAAGCTCATGTACTTCTGGCTGTTGGCCGTTTCTTTCGAGTCGTAGAACTTTAGAACGTCGAGGACGGCCTGAGGATTCTTCTTCTGCTCCAATTTGGTGATGTTGGACGTTTGCAGGAGCCGGGCCCACTGCTCCGGCATGCCCTACACACACACACACACAAACACACACACGCACACACACGCAAGGCACACATACACTAATGAGTCCAAGGCAGTCTTGTCATATTTGTACTTCAATCACATAACTGGGTCACATCTCCATTATCTCTCTCTCTCTCTCCTCCACTTTCTGCTCCATCCCTCCACTCTACTCGGCTCTGTCCTTCATGTCACACCATCCATCCATCTGACGTCTCTTTGCACTGCTTTGCTGTTTTTTGTTCTTGTTTACTCCGATCATCACCACCTTAATATATTCCTTGAGTAAAAATGTTTACGTGCATGTAGATGTGTGTATGACGGAGAATAATGTCCCGCATTACTCAGCTATGAGAGCTCAGTCAGGCGCATCAAGTGAGTCGGCTAAACAAGGCTTCTTTGTCGAATGTGACTATTTAAAAAGGTTCATTTGCCAAATGCCACACACAGACACGCACGCATCAATGAACACGGGTGCTTTGGTAAGCAATTAAAAAGTAAGGCGCAAACACAACAGATGCACAAATACACGCCGTGTTTGTGTCCACACACACGCACACACACACACACACACACACACACACACACACACACACACACACACACTTACAGTAAACTCCCCGGTAACGGCATCGAAGCCGACATGGATGGTGTGTTCAAAATCAGAAGGCAGGGAAATCTCTGGACGCTCCTTCTTCTTATAGGCTGGAAGAGAAGAAAGGAAAGGAGACGGACGTTTTACGGACCAGATTATACTAGATTATATATTTCATTAAGCAGGATGGTCCATTAATTAATTTCCCTTTGGAATAAAAAGGTATGAGGACAAACAAAATGATTGGGATTCCTAACTTGGCCCTCAGAGGCTGCAGAGGAGCAGCAGCTGTACCAGTTCAATAATTATACAGACTGTAGAAGACAATCTTCTTTTCAAAAGCTCTTGAGGAGGAAGTAAAAAGAGACCCGGGTTCGTTAAAATTCCTGAAAAATGTCTCAAAATATGAGAGAATTAGTCAAAATGGACCTGAGGGAAGCGTGAGTAAGGAAATTAGGAAGCAGAAAAGGAGCTAGGGGACAATGAGGATGGAAGAAACACAGAGAAAGCAAAAAGAAAGTATTTGAGAGAAACTCTGTATATGCTGGAAGCCAATCCCTCTGGGGTCCATGATACAGGACTGCCAGTTACCCACAATGCACCTGTCAGTGTATGTGGAAGCAGACAGTGAGTTCTTCAACGTGTTTGTTCGGAGATCAGAACTGAGATCCCGTTATAACACGAGAAGATGCGAGAAATAAGTTTATTTGCTTTCTGGCAGAGGATGAGATGAGATGACCCCTCGTCCACAAGGTCACACTCGAGGGCGTTGCTCAAGGGCAGCATGAGCGCCATCCCACCGACAGCGTCCCGCTACTCACTCTTGTCGCCTCCCCCCGTCAAGATGAACCGGATCGAGCGGTCCTTCTTCTTCTTGTCCTCCGGATTGGGTGGGAGGGGCTTGGAGCCGTGGTTGAGTGGGGCGGGGTCCTTGTTGCAGGAGCCAATCAGGGTGCTGGTGTTCCTCATGGGTGGAGCTGGGGGCTTGTCCTCGGCCTCCCCATTATCAGACATCTTCAGCTAGACTGCAGCCGGCCACTCCTGCACAGAGACGGAAACAGAGGGGGATTAGAAGGGGGGGGGGGCTTTGTTTGAAAAAAGCAACCAAATCCAAGCTAACATTTTTGGATTTTATCAAATCTAATAATTAAAAAAGTTACTTTCACCTCCAGGTCTCATTTAAAATGTTGACCCAAATAAATTGGCAGCTTCTAACACATCCTGTTTTTGTTTTTTTATTCAGTTGAGAAGCCATTAATTGATTTGATTTATTAATATTCATTTTTGACCAACAGTCACGTGGCAAAAATGTACTTGAAAAATAACGTTGACAGGAGAGGAGTGCTGAGCACGGCATTGAGGAAAGGACAGGAGCGTCTGTTAAAGGGTAAACACCTAAATATGTACAGCAGGTAACACTTATATAAGGCAGCAAAAGGTTTGTAACAAGAGGGTTAATCCATCTGATTATATTTGATCTTCATCTTCGACTTATATTGCTAATTAGCTTTTTTTATATTGTCTTGAGTCTATGTTGTAACTGAATGCCTTTATATGTTGCGTGTAAAGCACTTTGAATTGTCTCGCTATTGAAAGGTGTTTGACTAATCTAATATATCAATGTTCCCATGTACTGAGCAAACAATACGAGATGACTTTCTTTTCTTCTTTTAATCACAATCTCAAAGTCCAAGCCAGAGAAAGACACAAATACAGTTTCCATTTGCTCACTGAGGGGTCTGTTTGATCTGTAAACACGAAACCATGGTGTGTGTGTTTGTGTGTGTGTGTGTGTGTGTGTGTGTGTGTGTGTCTACTGACTCACTCAGACCTAAATGTTGTGAGAAGGAATAGAGCAACTTTCTGTCATGAGATGATATATATATACATGCACACACAAACACATGAACACAAACACACACACACACATACACACACACACACACACACACACTCACACATACACACACCCCCCCACCCACCCCCACACACACACACACACACACAGCTGAGAGGCAGAGAGGGATATTTTAATGATTGTTTTTTACAACAACCTCACAAGGGGGGGGGGGGCAAGCTGCGACCTGGAGCAGGAAACAAATTACGTTGCCTTCTAGAGTGAATATTGGGTTATTCGGTGGTAAGAATAAAAAAATAAAACGTTTAAAACATGCATTAAACACACATAACTATGTGGAAAATGATTCTTATTCATTAACATGTTTTTTTCCACCTGACTTTTCCACTGGATCCTACACTTCCCATAATGCAACTCAATATCATCTCTTCAATCAGGCAGACATCAAGGAGGCTGATTAAAGACAAAGCAGAAGACCAGTGAGTCAAATGAAAATGACCACGCATCAGCAGTTTACAGCATCAGGGGATCGACGTCCCACCGAGCTGATCTCAGATCAGCTGCTGCTCTGTTTGCAGGCGTCTGATAGCACCGAGCACACGGTGCTGTCACCCCCCCCCTGTCCCCCAACACATTGTTAAAGACAGTAACAGAGACATGACACGACAGCATATACGAGGAGCGAAAAATAACAGCATCTAAAGTATAACGGTTTTTTTTCTTCTTCTCTGATTAAGATCAGATTCATGAAGACAATAAACATTTTTCAGTGTCAGCAACACGGAAGATTTGAAAACCAACTTGAATCGCCAAAGACGGATTACTTCCCCAACTCTTACCTTAGCAGAGGCAGAAACACATGTGTGCAGCGTCAAACTGATCCACAAACAAACAACAACAACAACAAAAAGAATGAAGAGAAAACTTAGATCCACTTAGAGTTAAACACAAGGAGAGAGAATGAGAGAGTGGTGGTGCTCCAACGACCTTATGAGCAGAACAGTGATGTCACGGCGTGATGTCATAAGGTGAGTCACACGAGGAAGTGGGGAAACGCCGTGGCCGACACACACACACACACACACACACACACACACACACACACACACACAATCCCAGGCGTACACACATACATAACACATACACACTCACTCACAGACTGGGGACGAGACAGCAGAGGTCTCGTATTTCAGACGTGGCTGTCAGTTTCAGCTGAGCCCTGTTATCAAACAAACCCACACACTGTCTGCTACATGACACACACACACACACACACACACACACACACACACACACACACACACACACACACACACAGTCATCTTCTAAAACGATCTGCGTTCCACCACAGCCTGAGGTTTTTCCAAACAAGACAACCCATTAAAGATAAAGACTGTGTGACCCTGACCACGGGGAGGAATCACTGACCAACAGAGGCGACAACCTCTGGCCCTGAAAAGTGAAGCCAACGTGTCTTCCACCTGTGTTCTGTCTACTGGCCTGCAGGGCGCGACTCCTCTGGTTGTATAGAAGTCTATATAAAAGGACTCTACTTCTCTTGATTTCTTCCCCCAGTGAACATTGTACACGTGAATTTATGGTCTCCATCTCTGGTGTCAAGTCTTCTTCAATACATCATGATGTTCGTGTATTAAATCATGGTCGTTAGAGTCAATAGACCATAAAGCAGAGTGTGCTTCAGGGCGGGGCTACAAGGTGATTATACGCCGAGTCCTCCGCAAACCAAATATAGTCACCGGTTGCAAAAACTGTAGAAAGAAATAAAGAAGAAATAAAACAGTGCAGGGAAAAAAAGTTTGAAAGAAAAAAACATACAAACCGTGAAACATAAACCGTCTTTGTTTACTGCGTGCAGAGACAGACAAGAGACACCTCTGTCTCGTCACAGTTTACTCAGCGCAGTGTTGATGACTGTGTGTGTGACTGATGAGAAATATCGTATATGATATCTAGAAATACACACACACACACACACACAATGAGTACAGCGCCTCTCAGTGAGTCACCAATTGCCGGCGCCATCATGACCGACACATCCATTTCTCCGGTTGACATCTTTACCACTTTTCATCTCCTCCGCTCCTTTTTTCCCACCAATTTCTCTCACCTATTAAATGTTGGCTTTTTGCCTCATCCATCTCTCGGTTTCTCTCATCCTGCCTCTCCTCTGCTCCCCATCATAGTTAATCATGTCCGACCAGTTTCTCTGACCCACATTACACTCGATTATCACCCGACGTGTTTAGCCTGCGTCTAACAGGATTCTCTTGATGTGCATCATGGCACAATTCAAAAGTGATTCAAATTCAAACGCAGCACTAAAAAAGCAGCACTTCCTGGAAATGCCATGTCAGCATCTGTAGCCACGTTTACTGGAAGGAACACACACACACACATCTCACACACATCTCACACACACTCACAAGCATCGCACACACACACTGAAACCACACATAAGTGCATGTCATTGCGTTTTCCCTCTCTCCTCCTGCGCTGCAGCTCTTTATTTAAACCCAGCGTGTTCCCTGCATTACACCCAGTTTAACAAGATACACCGGCAAGCGGTGGACAGTGTGCTTGTTTTAGGTTTTGAGAATCCATAAAGAAGAAGGCTGTGTGTTGATATGAAAGCTCAGGCAGCGTGAGTAAAGCTACCAACACCACGGAGTCATTTCATGTGAATGATGTGTTTTCAACCCAAATGCTCCGGGTTCATTTGAGTTTCCTTTTGGCACACGGTGTAAATGTCTAAGGCTTTTATTTTGAAATGCTGGAACAAAAAGACTGGATCTGGTCGGCGCTGCCTTCGTCGAATGTCTTCAGGTTTTGGACAGTTAGTCAGAAAAGAAAAAAAAACTTTTTGAAGAGATCACTTTGGTTAATTGTAACTGTCATTTTTCACAAGAGAATAATTAGCACATGATTGATAATTGACATATTTAAAGTTGCAGCCACAAACTGGGGAGTGTCAGAGAATATCTGGGTTGCATCTCTGGGGAGACACATGATACGACCAATGAAGACGTATTACCAATCTTCATTTGTGTTGCATTTATACAAATCTGTGGCCAGATCCAAGTTATTCCATTTGACAGCAGCATCATTTCTTCAAACACTGCAACTCCCACACCCACACCCACACAGTTCCCTTCTCTGCCTCCATCCTTGTTAAACAGCCCCCCTCCCACCACCCCCCAACACCACCACCACCACCCCCACTCCCCTCCCATGCTGTTGCCCAGGAGCGCTCAGTGTCTCTGGGCATGAAGGGGCCACAGAGCCCCTGGCCGCCCCTGGAGCTGCTGCTGTTCCAACACACTTGATCATGGGCATAAACAATCTCAGCGTATGTGTGTGTGTGTGTGTGTGTGTGTGTGTGTGTGTGTGTGTGTGTGTGTGTGTGTGTGTGTTTGTGGCAATAAATAAGATACATAAACAGGAAGAGACAAAGAAACAGAGGCGTCGCTGCGGCCTGCTGGCCAAAGAGAAGAAAAAAACAGAACAAAAGAGAAAGAAAGACAGGCAGTCCACCGCCTCTTGTTGATATGAAAGCTCAGGCAGCGTGAGTAAAGCTGCCGACACCACGTAGAGCCCTTTTACGTGAATGAAGGATTGTTACCAAAATGCTCTGGGTTCACTTGAGTGTAGAGGTCTAGGGCTTTTATTTTGAAATAATGGAACGAAAAGACTGGATCCGGTCTGAGTTGAGACGTGGACAGCGGGCCTGAGTGACGGAGACAAAGAACTCCACGTCGTCAACCAGGGTGGGGAGACAGAGCCCGAGGCTCACACTTCAAATGTATATTTTTACATATTTTACAGAGCAGACAGCATCTTTATACATGGATATGTGCAAGTCCCAAAATGAGCACGAAACCTCACACAGAATCTATTCTCAGTCCACGCAGACACACACACACACGCACACACACACACATTAGAATTTGGGCCTTTGAAGTTTCAACCTCAGGAGAGTCCCTGGTTTCTACATCACACACACCGTTATTATTCAACATGTTAATCATTCAGCCTGAATAAGACTATTTTTCATTCTTCTCGGTTCATATGTTCCCTTTGTGCCATAACTTTTGACTCAATCCCCCGTCCTGCTGCCACAAAAACTCACTAGAGGAACACGTGGATTAGTCCGCCGCTGAAAGTAGTCCCCCTGTTTCGTCAATGTTAAAGCCACAGTACGAACCAACGGGCTTGGAGCCACAGGGCTGGGCAAGATATCGAGACATGAGAGTAGGCGTTGTCTTACATTTTGGATTATCATCTAAAACAACCCTTGTTCTTTACAGCATTACAGTTAATCGATGCAATCTTCTGAACTTCCAGACTGTTATATTATATCAAAGATGATTATCTATCAAAAATCGCGTTGTGGAACTATTTTGTAAAAGCACTAATAATCAATCCGACAATGTCGTCAGAATACCGATATTGAGGTATTTGCCGAAAGATATCGTGATAGTTTATTTCTTGTCAGGTCGCCCAGTCCTCCTTGGAGCGGAGAGCCAGAGACAGGAAGTCAGACGACCCTTTGGAGACGGACACTTTTCATGGGATTTGTCAACAATAAGAAAACCAGAGTAAAACAACGCCACCCGTCTGCTGCAAGACACACAAGGAATAACCACATGGAATAATGTACTAGCAGGTTGCACACACACACAGCTGGCAATCAGGTTGTGTGTGCGTGCGTGCGTGTGTCTGTGTGTGGGTGTGTGTGTGTGTGTGTGTGTGTGTGTGTGTGTGTCTGTGTGTGTGTATGTGTGGTAGGGAGACAGATGGTCATTTTCAAGAGGACATGGCCAAACATATAATAACCGATAAGTGAGGAGAAAGCGAAAGAGGAGGGAGGTGGTTTTCTTCTGCATTAACGAAGGACACAACAAGCCTATATATATATACATATATATATATATATATATATATATATATATATTTACATATATATATACACAAACATTTATATTTATATATACATATATACACAAACATGTACTATATATATATATATATACATGCATATATATATACACAAACATTTATTTTTATATATACATAATATTATATATATACATATACAGGCATTGAAAAGGGCAGAATCTTTCCAAAATTAGAAAATCTCTCATTCTACCCATAATCCTTTGTGTTTTAGGGTTGTACCCTCTCCAAAATTACAGCAATTTTTGTCCTCATTTCATGCTTTAATCATATGTTTGTTAATTTTTAGAAGTAAAACAATTAGTCAGATGGTCGAATGATCGATGAGCAAAAACACTAAACTAGCAGCTTCTCAATTGTGAGGATTTTCTGCCTTTATTAGAAAAGAAAAGCATGAATAGGTAAAGCACTACTGTGTCACCTGGAGGCTACAACTGCACTTTGTGGTACAACCCTCTGTTGCAGAATGATAATAAATGATCCTGAACCCTGAGTGCGGTTCAACATAGCATATTGTTTGCAATATTTTAATGGGCCGAGTACCGTAACGGCCTTGACTCGAACATTACCACGCCTTTATCGATCAATAATGCGCCATACGCGCGCTCTAAAACTACAACACAGGTCAGACATGTCTTCCCACCACCTGGAACTCTGCCGTATGAAGGTGTTCTCAGGCTGGTGCAGTTTGGTATTCAGGTTGCTGTCATGACATAACTGTGTAATCACACGGGGCGCGATTAACCAGCCGGCCGCCCGTCTGCTTGTCTGCAGCTCATTGATTATGCAGGTTATTGCAAGCAAGCAGGTCAGAACACATGAGCCACACACATGCGACCATCTGTCCTCAGCACATTGTCCTCAGGGACCAACTGAGTGTGTGTGTGTGTGTGTGTGTGTGTGTGTGTGTGTGTGTGTGTGTGTGTGTACAAGCAAGAAGAAGTCCCCATATTTGGGATGCGGAGGAGTGGCGCCATGTCGAGACGTCGTATACGGCGATGGGAGCAACCTGTCAATCACAAGGTAGCCCCGCCCTGAATCATACTCTGCTAGATGGTCTCTATTTAACTCATTTTCACACAATCTTCTATTTAATCTGACCTCTCTTTTGCACGCCGGCTTCACTCTTCAAAAGCTCTTCAGAAACGAGGGCAGCACGGAAAAAGCTAAATGACCGCCGATTTTCTTCCAGTTATGAATGTTTGTTAAAGCGGTATGCAAAATAAAAATGTATGATTCAATAATTTTTAAGATAATAACAATAAGTAAAACCTGTGAAAAACTAAATAAAACAAGTTCAATTGTCAATAAAGAGTTTTACTCTGCATACATTTTCAAATTAATAACGTTCAACCTGTGCAAAACAAAATTAATGCAGATATGTGTGTCAAGTTGTATTTGTATTAGTGGCTGCAATGAGGGTGCTTTCCACTATAAATGTTTTTAAATCTTTTTTCATGCTCAATGTTGAGCTTTTGTTTTGAAGGGCAAGAGCAAAAAAGCTGAAAAGCGCAATCCCAGGGTGCATTGCAGAGTCTTGAGTGGCAAGCCCATCTTCTAATGAAGTTAATAGATTTAAGATGCGCGCACACACACACACACACACACACACACACACACACACACACACACACACACACACACACACACACCACACCAACACACACACAGAAGGATACACATACTACTCTACTCTATATACTTGATGATGATGACACAAGACACACACACACACACACACACACACACACACACACACACACACACACAAAGCAAGAAGAAAGAAAAAATAAACATGATGGATGCTGCACACGCGATGGGCAAGGAGATAAATAAGTGGAGGCATCCAATAGCTGACAGATAATTCCTACATGTTTATTACAACGCTAAACGTGTTTATTTCTGGTTCTATATGGTAAAGGTAAAGGTGAAAGGGGAGTATATATTATTTGCAACTGGCTGTGTCATGTTGTCTTCTCTTGGTCCCCCACTCCATCCCATACTCACATCACATATCTCACATATTTATCTTTTATCTACCATTGTTTTGTTGTGTGCTGCCTGCAGACACACACACACACACACACACACACACACACACACACACACACACACACACACACACACACACACACACACACACACACACTAAAACTATTTATTTTTATACGTTTATGTGGCTAAGGTTTTGAATTAGGTTTTAAATTATCTTTGCATTGTGGGTAATCGTGAGGACCGTTCGGATGAGATCGTTGTTTGCTGACCTCACTGTTGACCTCACTGTTGACAATCAGCAGAGACCAGACGATTCTGCAGCCGGACTCTACAAGTACGGTCCAAACAACTAAACTAACCGTGGTAAATTGATGAAACTCACACATGTTATGCTTGAATGTTTGTGCTTAGTGATGACATGCGTGTTGTTTGTGGAGGACTTAGTCAAATCAGTTAAATTAGGCACACTATTTGATAATAAGGTTCCTGTAGAAACTACAATTAAAATGAATGGAGCATTTTTGGACATATGCACCTCTGCAGTAACAAGACATACTTAGTGTATTTTATTAAAAAATAAGGCAATACACCGTAGGACTTTAAGTCTAATGTTGTTACAGTGTTATGTATAACACTATACAGTGATTCATAGAGAATGTTAACCCATTTCTAGAAATATTCAAGCTATAAATAGTGAATATGAGTGATTTGTCAGATTATGACCTTATAACCGTTGTTTTATTGCATGTGTTTAATGTTTTAGGAATTGCCTGCTGCTGCTGCTGCTGTTCCTGGCAAGAGGAGGCAGCCTGCAGTGGAGGTGCTCCAGGACAGGAACAGATGGGCACCATGAAGTCCAAGAGGTGCTACATGAACTGTTTGCCTCCTCCTGGGGTCTGAAGTACAATAAAGTGAGTCAACCCCCACAGACCTCCATGTTAACTCGGCCATCTTTACAGTACAGATTACATACACTATATATAAGAAGTGGACATACGCATGGGGACGTCCCCCGTTGGTTTGTGGACTCAAGTTCATTCATTTCAGTAAACAGGCTTCGCCTTAGCTCCGTACTCGCTCCACCTTTTTTTCTTATTTTTGGATGAGTCTGTGTCGCCACGACCGGAGCCTGAAGGACACTTCAGTCTTTATACAGATGTTTTTTTCAAAGAAAAATGCAAAGAATCAAATATAATAAAAGAAACAAGTGATTCACAAAAAAAAAATGTTTATCTTTATTCTTAGTTTCTTTCAGCTTTAATTGGTCATCTTTCCCCTGCCACGCCATTTAATCCGTCCGGGAAGTATTCTGCTCGCAGCTGTTTGTCGTGGATGGAGGATAATGAGTTATTCTTCTTTTTTATTTAAAAGATGAATCTGTCTACTCTGAGTTATCCAACAACAAGTGAGCACAAACAAAGGAGCGAGACAAAAACACAGGACAAAGTAAAAGAGGGAGTAAGTGGAACAGCGGGAGCCATGCTGAAAGAACTCAGTCAGAAGACAGAGCGATTCTGACAGAGAGAAAGGGACAGGGGGAGGGAGAGGGGGATGGAGAGGGGGATGGAGAGGGAGAGGGGGCAAGAGGGGGCCAGAAGAGAATAAAAGAGCGAGGGATCAAAGAATAGAAAGAAAGCCGAGTAGCAACATGAGTCCACTGGAATTTAGACAAAACTATTCTTCACTTGGAACTTTCTCTCTCTCTCTCTCTTTCTCTCTCTCTCTCTCTTTCGCTCTTTGTGTTTATCCCCGAAACAAGACCGTTGAATTACATATATTTTAATGTTCTGATATTTTTTCATAATTTTTAATAAAAGCTTTATTCATTTATCAAAAGAAGCCAAAGGCACCTGGTGCCGAGTCACAATATGACTTTTGATTTGAACACATCATAAAAGCATCATTTGCCCAATGCTCCTTTTTATTGAATAGAAGCGCATCGTAATGTAATGAATAGCTTCAGTTAGCCATTAGCTCCGTTATTTAGCCAAGCTTACTGATAGCTAACGACTAACAGTACTGGCCCTCCACACACACACACACACAGACACACACACACACACACACACACACACTCAAATAAATGGCTCATTGGATGAACTCAATTAAAGTGTTGGCAGGTTTTCCATCCAATAATTATATGCAACTCCAACTCAAATTTAGCACATCAGTGCAATACAATGTAATTGAGTTAGTCCAACTCATTTTTATTAAACACATCTAAAATAAAATAACGATATTCATTAAATTGAATTAATTTGAGTTAGTCCAACTAATTTCTATCAAACACATCTAAAATAAAATAACAATATTCATTCAATTAAATTAATTTGTGTTTGTCCAACTCAAAATATAAATTGGAAATTAAATATTCTATTCAGTACCGCTTATCCTCATTGGGGTCTTTGGAGCCGACTCCAGCTGACATTGGGCAAGGGGGGGAGGGGGGGGGGTCAGCTGGACAGGCCGCCAGTCCGTCCAGGGCTCACATAGACATACAACCATTCACTCTCACACCTATGGGCAATATAGAGATGAATTAACCTGACTGCAAGACTTTGGACTGAGAGAAAGCTGGGGAACCCACACTGAGAACAAACTCCACACAATAGTACCACCGTGACCGGGAATCAAACCCACAACCCTCTTGATGTGAGGCAATAGCGCGACCCACTGCACCAGCCCTGACAGCGTGTTCACCTTGTGAAAACAACCGATTTTCAGCTGGTCCATGCGCTAAGGGTAGTCCCCAATTAAACGCATTAATTTTGAGTTGATATGCACACCATGTAACCTAAATAAATCTAATAAATGAAAGTATTCCTACATTTTGTGTTACACCAATTAAATATAAATATCTTCATTTTGTAATTGATTTATTTCAATGTATTAAACAATATTTAATTGAGTCACCTCTAAGAAGACTTGGATCGTTTTTTGTGAGTGGAACCTAAATAATTCTAATAAATGAAAGTATGCCTACATTTTGTGTTACACACATTAAATATAAATATCTTTGTTTTGTAATTGATTTATTTCAATGTATCAAACAATATTTAATTGAGTCACCTCTAAGAAGACTTGAATCGTTTTTGTGAGTGCAACCTAAATAAATCTAATAAATGAAAGAATTCCTATATTTTGTGTTACACCAATTAAATATAAATATCTTCATTTTGTAATTGATTTATTTCAATGTATCAAACAATATTTAATTGAGTTACCTCTAAGAAGGGCTTGAATCGTTTTTTTGAGTGCACACACATATGTTTGTTATTCACAATGTAGCATGGTCAGGAACATTTAATATTGTCCCCGGGAAACGAGGGAGCCGTTAGTTTCAAGGACTGGTACGTCATGTATTGGTGTGTGTGTGTGTGTGTGTGTGTGTGTGTGTGTGTGTGTGTCGTCCCTTGTCTTCAGGGCTGGGCTGAGATAAACCTAGCTTTCTAAGAATCACATTACTTCACAGACACACACACACACACACACACACACACACTCCATCTGCTTCATATTACACACATTTGCAAGCAGGGACACACCTGTCCCACAAGTATTACAGACAGACACAGACACACGCACACACACACACTACAACTTTATCAGTTTTCCCACCTGGTATGACGGACATGGTTCTGATATTTGAATGATTACATTTATAATTTAAACATCATGAACAAACAAGTGTGAGAGTTTAAACTCTTTACATGTGTTAAACTATTGATACAATCCTACACTTATGATGCTGCTTCATGAAGCTCAGCTCAGCCCTGCCTGTATTTCTCCTTCTTCTTTTTTCATCTCTGAAAGAATAAAGTGAGACCATATTCCAATAGGGCGTATAATAAATCCAACGTGATCCAAAAGGCATTGGACCTGAACCGGACCGGAGAGAAGCGCAGCGTCGTCCAGCAGCAGCACGATGGAGGGCGGAAACACAACTCTCCTTTTTCCCTCCCTTCACAGCTCACTTCCCACGTTCACACGCGCTGCCAGCGCACACATTCTTTGGTTTCCGTACGTCAGAAAATGGCCGAGGATCTCTCACGTACACCTCTAGTTGTCTGGGTGGGGGACGACATCTTTACTACCCGGTTCCTTGGAAACATCTGAGATATGCTGAAGTTTAAGTTTTGATTGCATGAATGTATTCATGATGATTAATAAAAGGGTCGGGATGCCAAGCTCGGTTTTCTACTGTTTGTCCAGCAGCCGTCCTCTGCAGCTAACGTTAGTGACGAAGAACAGCACAATCAATGGGAGCTAAGCACTGAGATCACTGTGTAGCTGTGAATGCGTTTAAAAGATTTTCGAACTTCTTGTTTACATAAAAAGATAATAAAGAAATGTGGATTCCTCCCTTGATTAATTGTCTGTTTTTTCTCACAAAGTAATGAAAAAGAACCCATGAGAGAGTCAAAAAGGAGCCAAACAGATTAGAGTATCGATCAATAGAATCCTAACGATCCCCATCCCGACTGACGGGTAATATATCAGAGTTTGGAGGGGAGGTTAGTTTGTTTCTTTCACCTTCATCATCTTTACCTAAATCAAACTCGTTATAATCACAATTTGTCCAAATTAATCAGAAGTGACCACACGCTGCGAATACTCACGCAATATCTCCAACACACTGACGCAGTACATAAAAAATGCATGGCTCCGAGGACAGTAAACCCCCCACCCTCTCTCTCACACACACACTCACACACAATCTCACACACACACACACACACACACACACACACACACACAGGTGTGCTTGAAGGGGGGGAAGGGAAGGGTCTCCATCCCCGATCTAGCAGCTGTCAGACTCCGCCCACCCTGTAGCCCCCATTACTATGGCAACCCCATAAATAATGGAGGCCGCGTTGCATGCCGGGAGCCGCCGGCCGCAATCCCATTACAGCTGACTTACATAATGTGAAACACGGTGGTTTCCCTCGGCCTTCCCCTAAACATGACAAACGATCTAATGAGGAGCCTGCAGGGAGAGCCTTTCAATCAATGCTGCGAGGAATTACTGAGTAAGCGCGAACGTTTCATAGACACATTGGAGATATCGTGAATTAACTGCACATTCGTCCGTCAGTAATTACTCATATAAGCTTTTTATTTAGCAGATAGACGGAATCTCGAACAAGGACCAACGATGCTTAACAAAAACAAAAGAAATGTGTTCGTTCCAGTTTTGAATGGAGCAGTAAAGCTGGCGGGACATGTTCACGGGGGCTGGAATCACTTTTTGTGAGTGATGCAGGTCTTAAAATTGAGATATCTTACAGAATTCACAGCCATGCAGAGGAAAGCATGGCCTTGAAAAACAGTGCTACAAATTCTTCAACGAGTCTTGTAATTTAAAGTCTGGGCGTACTCACGTTTTTTGTTTAAACGACCACGAATTGGAGTTCGCCTGTCTCTCTGGTCAGTACCCAAACTAAACTCACGAAGCTTCCGGTGGCGTCAAGTTGAGAAGCACAGGACACGCAAGGAACTAATAAAAGGTTCACAACTATTCTCATGTCAATGAACCCTGTAAATTAGTTTTGAGGAATGATTAAGCGTTTGATTCCAATCCACAGCAGTCAGAACGTCTGGTAATAAGAACATCTGGTGGGCCTAATGGTTCCCAACACCTGATACTGGAAGGGAGGTTTATTTTAATCAGACCCCGAAGATACCGAGGCAACGCAACTCTGCACAGATTTATGGGCGTAACATCAGCTCAACGCGCCGCGTGCCGTTTCAAATGAGCCCCGGCGGTCCACGCGGCAGAGATCGCCGGGAATAATCAATGATGACATTTTAAAAGAAAGCTAACGCCCTCTTATCAGCAGAATCCCCCAGAAACCCTGGAGGCAGGAGGGGGAAAAACTAATAAAATTACATTTCTTGGGTGTGTCCTTTGGCAATGGCTTTCCATGAAGAAAACATTTGGAGAATTTCCCTGTGTAAACTGCACGTGTCATGCTGTAGATATGGAGCGAATACATATCCACCCTTTACTGTGTATTACTATGTATATGACCCCAATACACATATGGGTATTACTCTGACTGTGTACAGGTAGCTGCATTCCCTGGTCTAAGGAACTGTCCTCTGGGCAATGACAGTTGAGTCTAATATAATCATCACATCCAGGTTCTGGTAGGGGGTTGTGTTTGTGTTTGTGTTTTTTAGATCCATCTGGATTATTAGCTAGATTATCAGAATCAAAGCTCCGCCAGAATGACATGCATCGCTGCATCCACATGAACCCGACGGGCATCGCCACATCCAGCCGCGATAATGACGCAGCGAGGGTTGCGCTGCCGGGGTGCCCCTGAGCAAGCCCCACAGTCCTCAGTGTCGCACCAGCCCATCTTACCCGTTAGCGTCTCGTCTGGGCGGCTCCTCTCCGGCAGCTTCAACCTGCAGCACACGAAACACACACAGACATAATCACACGCCGTCCGTCACCTAGAGGCCCACCAGACTTTACTGGGAGCAGAAGCACGCGTAACAATGGAGTCCGTCATCTACTGCGTCCGCTTGTCTTTGGACTTCAAGCTCACTGAACGGCACAAAGTCCGGATCACCTTCCATGCACTTTAGCCAGAGAGTGCATCCATGATTAGGAGGCAAACGTTATTATACATTTGTTCTTGATATTTAGTCATCTCTGCTTCTTTTTGCAATAAATTATTTTAAAACATTTTAAAATATTTGTAACCGTATTGTACTTAAAAATAATAATAAAAATCATAATAATCATAATAAAAACAATAGTAATAATAATAATAACAGTAGTCGGAACATATTAATAATACAATTACAATACAAATGAATATGAATAATGCATTATATTTGTATAAAAGAAGAGAGGTAGTTTTCTGTGTGTGCAACTTTTGTGGACTTGAAAAAGCGGCAGTATTTGAGTATATTTAACTTTTAATTAAAGCCGCTTATGGAAAGAAGAGGAAGGAAGCTGCCTGCCCATCCAACACTTTGAGGATGAACTGGAGAGAAGTGTAGAAAGAAATCCTCTCCTTGAGAAAAAGAAAACCGTAAGACTTTTCTCTGGTGGAAGGGATCCCCTTCACGTAAATGTTTAAAGTATTCACTTCAGTGTGGGCGGGGCTGTCTTTTCTTCATCGCTCTGCCTTTCCTAGCAGACAGGTGTCCACATGCCATCAAACAAACAAACAGAGCGGCGTTTTATAGGCGAAGAAGAGGAGGGGGGTGTTTGCGTGTTGGGGTCACCGGGCGGCTCAGACATGGCGGAGCAGGTGAACGTTTGAGAGGAAGACAAGGAGGACAAACACGAGGAGGGCAGGAGGAGGTGAGAGTGAAAAGCCCTGCAGCTGTCCACACATTTACACCTGACTGTGAGAACACACACACACACACACACTCACGCACACACACACACACACACACACACACACACACACACACTGCAGTGATGCTGACAGCCATACGGCATCACCAGCTCTGGGATGCGGCTTATTGAAGTGTTGCTAAACTCACAGGAGCAGAGGCTGGCAGGACAGGGTGCCAGCTGTGTGTGTGTAGCATAATGTGGCGCTTAAGTGTTGTTTCACTTGTGCTGCCTGCAAACACACACACACACACACACACACACACACACACACACACACACACACACACACACACACACACAGCTCCTCTTTTATGGAACCAGCTTCCACCTTCAGTCCGGGAGGCAGACACAGTCACCTCATGTAAGAGTAGACTTAAGACTTTCCTCTTTGATGGTCTTATAGAATTATATTAGTTTATTGTTTCAATGTTGACACATGAGTTGGAAGCCGGTTGAAGTCTGTGACGTTGCTTGAAGCAGGAGATTGACATAATCCATCAGGCCAATATCGAACATCTGGACAACTTTCTGAGCCAACCGCCCCAGATGTGTGTAAACATCTAGCGACTAGGAGGCCCAGGGTAGAATCTACATTATCAAATCGAGAAAATAACTGGCATATTTAATCTTAATTAAAAAAAGATTTATTAGTCGCAACAATCAGTCACAATTTTGAGAACCATCGCAAGGTATGCAACATTACATAAAATAATCAAACGGATGTGCACACTCAAGAACTGTTTTCCACTGTTTTGCAACTCTAAAAAATAAAAAAATATTGTCATAGTCATAGATATAATTGTGTCAAATCGTACCATGATAACATCACGTCATTACAGAATACGAGTCCGATGGAAGTTTAAAGACTCATATTTATTTAAATATTACCAAGCCCTAATCTGCTGTCATTAAGTGTTTTATGATTCACTATGAAACACGGCGTCAACAACATGAAGATCATCAACCGGCTGCTCTCTGAACCGGCTCGCTCTCCCCTCGGCCGCCTGCCTGTCCGTCTTTATCTGAGAGGTGAAAAGCTTTCTTACTATAAGTCACACTGCTTGTGCGTGTCATGTACTTGGCAGACCTTCGTGAGGGAAGTTGTGTTTCACGGCTACGAGCCTCATTTTTCCGGCCGAGCGTTCAAATATTTGATGAATGCTGACGGCACGTGGAGTTATGTTGGATTCTTACCATGGACCGTATGAGCTTCGGACCGGACGGCTACCTCCGTGTTGTACACCTGCATTCTCTCTAATAGCCATGAGGGGCCGACTCTTTCGGTTACAAAAATAAATCAGGTTGTATAGAAGCCTATGAGCAAATTACCCTACTGCTCTCTTGATTTATTCCCTCAGTAAACATTGTAAACATGAGTTCATGATCTCAATCTCTAGTTTCAACTCTTCTTCAATTCAGCATGGTGTTCAGCCTACAAACCAATGGGCGACGTCACCTCATCAACTACTTATGGGCGTTCCCGGCGGTCGCCATCTTGGCAGTGACGACACGGTTAAACTTTAAAAGTATTACAAATATTTTTGTATTGCTTAGATGACTTTTAATAGATTATGAAAGATTTACTTTCTATCGATATAATTGTTCCAGCATTGAATTAAATATCCGTAGCTCTCCATGACCTAGCTGTTTGGGATCAATAACCTGGTTGATTTGATGCTTTTTGATAAATCCAAATGTATGAACACCTTATAGAGATACAGTTACAAATGATCCTTGAATTTGAGAGAGAAAGAGAGAGAGAGAGAGAAAGAGAGAGAGAGCATGTAGAGGGCAAAGGGACGCACTTGACTGGCCATATTTCAAACTTGGGAGATGTGTTGGCGAAGGAGGGGTGTTGTTCTTGTCTTTTTGTTGAACCGGAGGTGAGAACATGGCATCAAACGCCCCCCTGGGGACGGGCCAGATGACAGCGAGGCCGAGGGAATGAGAGCGACGGAGTGAAGACCGGGGAACAAATCTGACAACGTCTTTCAATCTCCAATAAGGAGAATAAGTGATACAGAAAGAGAGAAACTAAAGAAAGGGTGAAAGAAAAGAAAATATACATGTATAAATTAATAACGCAAGAAAAGAAAATCATGGAATAAAACCCTGTGTTATTATTTATGGTGAACATTTTTCCCATTCTGGAATGTTCTCTCTTTACGGCCATATTAGACCCTACATTAAAGCCCAAAAGTCAAATCAATGAGCTCTATGAAGAATCTGGGTATGAAATGAATGTCTGTTGATTTATTTATTTTTTATTCTTTTTTTTTAATTTACATTAATGTCTTTTACCTATCTTTAGTTATTTCATGTTGTATTAATGCTTATCATTTGGTTGTATTTAGTTTGATTGTCTGGTCCTTCCCTCCCTCCTCATTGGGTCCTACTCTTGGAGGGTAGATGTATAAGTATAAACATGTGGAGCACTGGGAGGGGATGGCTGGGAATGTTGGGCGAGTGTGTATGTGGATATGGATGGATTTGGATGTGTGCTGATTTTTTTTTGTTGTAGATATATTTATTTATTTATTTTTTCTCGATGTCGAGAACTAATCTGTTTGTGGAAATGCAAAATAAAAAGTAATAAAATTTTAAAAAGGCCAAAAGTCAAATCAACGGCTTAGTTTCCATGTGCACGCACACACAAACACACACACACACACACACACACACACGTTGTTTCCTGTAAACAAATGATACGTTTTATTCAGCACTTAGGACTAGTTCACATTGATTGGTCTTGCAATATTCTAAAGCACTAAATGCAACACAGGCAGAATTGCACAAGAGCTACCTTTCAACGTGTCACCATGGAATAAACTTTATAGTAAAGATAAACGGAGCATTCATGTAATCTTCTTAATCATCCAGAGTTGGATCGGCCCTGTGTAATTCTGTCATTCGCACACTGTTTCCGGCAGACTTTAACACATTTGTCACTCTGCTAACTTCACTCACACTTTGATGTGAAGAATGTTCCTTCTGCTTAATGCGGGAGAGGAAGAGACTGAGATAATCCCTCTGGCTAGAACAGCACAGAGAAGAAAATATAACTTGTGGATGAGGGCAACGAGAGAGGCTTCCTGTGATTCACAGTGAGAGACATGAAGGGCTATTTATAGATAATAGTGTTATCGCTGCTTCACTGGTTACATCCCACAGAGCGGAGGAGACAGGTGAACAAAGAGGTGAAGAAGAGGACAAAAAAAACAACGCAGACATGTAGGGCTGCGACAATGAATTGATAAAAAACGATTATTAAAACGGTTGGCAAGTAATTTCATTATCGATTTGTTTTGTCACGCCACTCAATAAGTCGCGGAGATGTTTGATTACAAACAAAAGTGGAGGTAGAGGAAAGACCATAATGCTCCGTTCACACTGAAAGCGTTGAGTATTTTTCACACGAGTAGATTCCATGCAGTCGATGCACAGACGCCAAGTTGCGAACGACGAAAAATGTTCGCCGGACGGCTGAAATGATGCGAATAGAGAGAAACGCAAAATTCGCCTCAAATTGAGATATTTAAACTTTGGCGAAAAATTCACCCGCCGCTGAGTTGCGAAAGCCAATCGGCGTTGAGATGCTGCGCTCGCCATCGCTGACGTTGGTGAATCTAACTGCTGCTACTAGAAGCGACGCGATAGTGGGTGAAGGTCACCGAGCTGTGTGAGTCTACGGGTGATGTCATGAACCCGAACACGAGGGCGTCAGATGCTCCAACGTTTGTGGGACGTCCACCACAAGTATAAAGCAGAAATAGTGTTTAATTCTTCCGTGGTGGATGGCGTAAAAGATAAATGTTTCCACAGAGATAAGCCACGAAGATAAGCCACGCCCCTTCTCCGACACGTATATATCACAAATAGTCGTATTATCAGTTCTTTTTTTTAATAAAGGGTTGGAAATAAATGCTTTTTTTTTTTTTTTCAATTCATCTATTAATAGAAAACATAATCGTAAGATGAATCGATTATTTAAAAAAGTGTTAGTTGCAGCCCTAGAGATATGTGTGTCAGGAAGGAGAGAAAGGTGAAGGAGAGGAAAGATAGAATGAAGGGAAGGGAGCAGAATGAAGGGTGTAGAGTTATGACACGAGGAGGGAAGCAAGAGGGAGGAAGAGTGAGATGGGAAAGCAAGATGGAGGAAGAGGAGGGTGGTAAGACGATGGATAAAGAGGATGTACAAGAAAAAGGGGGGAAAAAAAGATTAATCTCACGAGAGGGCGTCTGCCTTTATATTTTTAAAATATGTGGACATGTTTTGCAGTCGATAGCCTGTGATCTGTGAAAATGATATCATCATTTTGGCATTTGAAAACATCATGTGCATGACTACAGCGTTGGATCCCCCCCCTCCCCCCCCCCCTCCAACTGACAGAGAAATTAAATCATAAACTTCACGGCAGACTGCAGATTCAGATTTATTATTCTGATTATCATCAAGGGCCGCGACTAACTGCTTGTTTCCATTAAGGATTAAACGAGAGATTATTTGGTTTAAGTTGCCAGAAGTCAAAAAATAATCATGTTTAAAAGGAAATTAAATGAAAGTGAGAAAATCTGCACGGCGGCCAAACAACATGTAAATGAGAGGACTACGTAGCGAGGTGGATAGGAGTAATGAGGCGTGTCATCCTGGTTCGGCCTTAACTTCCTCTTGGAGGCGTGGCTCAACCCGCTCCACACGCCGTGATTGGTCGATGCCTTTATTCGCCAACCATTGTCAATAACAGTGTCACAGCAAGTGTGTTGTGCCCGGTCGATGAGGAAGAGGCGGACATTTACCAGGAACTATTTAGGGAGGACTTTAGACTGGAGCTGTTACATCAAATAATTATCTGTAACACACACACACACACACACACATACACATTCCCCTTGACCATGTGTTGACCAAACACTGTTAGTGGAGACAGAGTCACCTCAGTCATGTGGGGTAAAACACACACACACAGAGCAGACACACACTTTCCAACAAAAACATTGTGTGTGATGATGTAATGATCGAATGCGCACACACACACACACACACACACACACACACACACACATCTCTCTATGGATTCAAGGCTGCCGGGAGTGAATACAATACACATATATATGCACACAGACAAACACACACACACACACGCACACACAGAAGGGTGTGACAGAAAACTATCCTCTTCACCCTCTCAGTCATCCTCCTCAAATGTTCACACTGAGTTTCAGCTGCTTGTGTGTGTGCGTGTGTGTGTGTGTGTGTGTGTGTGTGTGTGTGTGTGTGTGTTACTGGGAGGTGTGGCTGGTCCACATGAGGGGGTGGTTCTTGCACCATATGGTCTGTGTGCTCCACACACACACACACACACACACACACATACCCACAGTCAGGTCCATAAATATTTGGACATTGACACAATTGTCATCCCTTTGGTTCGGTACACCACCGCCATGGATTGGTCGTCCAGCTCTTTTGCAAATTGCGAAAGAGCTTTTAAAGGCAAAGAAGTGAAGTAATGTTCTGCAATGGCCAAGTCAATCACCTGACCTGAATCCAATGAGCAGCCTTTCACTTGTTGAAGCCCAAACTGAAGAGGAAATGCCCCAAGAAGCATCAGGAAGGGAAGACAGGGGCAGTAGAGGCCTGCAGAGCCTCACCAAGGATGAAACCCAGCGGCTGGTGATGTCTCTGGGTTCCAGACGTCAAATTGACAATTACAATAATGTTTATGTTAGTTTGTCCAATTACTTTTGATCCCTTTAAAAGGAGGGTTCACGTATAAAATGTGTTGTAATTCCGACACCGGTCACCTGATGTGGATGTGAAGACCCTCAAGTTAAAGCTGAAAGTCTGCTCTTAAAGCACATCATGATTGTTTCATTCAAAATCCATTATGGTGGTGTACAGAGCCAAAATGATGAAAATGGTGTCAATGTCCAGATATGTATGGACCTGACTGTACATACACATACACACAAACATGATGTCAACCCTCAAGAAGCTTGACTGTATTCGCTGTCGGCCGTCCTCCCACGCACATACATTTTAATATTCAGGCACATGATGTGTGTTTACAGAAATCTTTCAGCTGTGTGATTAAAAGTGTGCATCGGGTTCATTGAGATCTGATCAACACCGTGTCGCGCTGCAAGTGTTACATCTTCAAAAGGCTCAGTGTGAGCGAGTGAGGAATGTGTGTGTTTTAATGTCCTGGCCACGGACTTCAGGAACACATCATTGTTTTGGGTACAGATCCATGCGAACAGCACAGCGTGTTTATTTGATGAGGTTTTCCAATGCAAAATGAGAATAACAATGTAATAAGTCACCTTTCCCTTGAATGTTCCAAAGCTCATCGCAAAACGTCAAAAATAATCACAATTAGATTAATTTATTCTTCTCGGAAATCATTCAGCCCCACTCTGGATTCATTTGTGAAAGAGGGTGTGACATTCAGGGAACTCCTGTAAAATCTTGCTCCACCATATTTTCCTCCCTGCTATTGGAAACGTTGTGTAGTGTTTTTATTTATTTTTATGTCTGGGGCTTTTCTGCAGGTTGAAGTACAACCAACAGAAGGGGAGGAGCTTCTGAGTGCAGCAACCACACTGTTGTTAGGAAAACTAATCAAATTACACTCACTCCCTCCCTGAATGGAGCTCCACCTGTAGACTCTTCTTCCTCCTCCGACTCCCCTCAATGAAACCGAACCGAGGCGAGGAGGAAAATGTTAATCCTCTCCCCGGGGTCCGCTCATCACCGCCACACACCAACAGTATGAGTGATCACCCCTTCCACGATCAGCAGATTAGAGCCGCGCCTCCTTTCATCTGCCTTCACACCAGTGAGGCGGATGAAACACTCAAAGACAACACGGACCACAGCTTTTCGCCTGGATTCATTGAGGGAAGCGCCTTGTTTTGTGCCGTCGGAGTTCGTCTAGACGCTGTGCTCAGCAGCCCCAGCAGCCTCCAGGCAGACAGACTGTCCATTATGAAGCTGAGGGCTGGATTCTGGCTGCTCCACGGCCAACAGAACCGCTCCTGTTGATGCTGTGTGTGAGCGAGCAAACAACATAATAGAAAGATATACATCCTAAGGAGTAATTTAGTTCATTATTGATTGTTGAATTCTATCACCACGTGATATATATATTTATATTATATATATATATATATATACAGTATATATATATATATATATATATATATATATATATATATATATACATATATATACACACACAGTATATATATGTATATACACAGTATATATATATATACACACAGTATATATATATATATAACTAATATTAATAACTAGTTTTAAATAAGAATTCCTGAGAATGAGCCGTTAATGTCTACTGAGTGACCATCAGGGGGCGACTCCTCTGGTTGTATAGAAGTTTATAAGAAAAACGACTACTTCTCTCTTTATTCCCTCAGTAAACATTGTAACCATGATTCAAACCTCCATCAGACCTTGACGAGCTGCAGCATGCATTTCTGCACAAAGGGCAACTCCTGCTGTACTCTGAATCCTCACAGCTCAGCTAGCGGTCCTCTGCCCCGCCACCGGCTCAAGCTGATTTACCGCCGATTACGCGTCTCTGAATTACTGACTGTGTACATTCGCTGTTTCACGTATTTTTTGCATCAGCCACCATTGTTTCCTGACACGTTTCGACTGGTTTCAATCGGGGTGACAGCAAATCCGACACACTGGCCCTTCAAACTGAGCAAAGTAGTTCAGCGTGTCTTCCATCTCCTGAAGCCCCCCCAGGCTGTGCCCTCCACCCAACACTGCACCGATGCACCAGGTAGAGGAATAGTGGGACATAGTATTAGCAGGAAACAGCTGTGTGTGAGTGTGTGTGTGTGTGTGTCAGTAAGTAGCTCTATTGTGGGTCAAAGATTGGCCAAAAGGAAAATGCGCATCCACGCACATGCAAACACACACGCACACACACACACACACACACACACACACACACATGCACACATACACACACATACTCTGTCTGCTCTCCTGAAGTAGCCAAGCTTAAAGCCACAGTAGCCAAATGGGTCATTAACCCCTGCCTCCCGGCCTGAAGACACAACTGGGTGGCCTCATGCTTCACATGGGGGTCATAAACCGCTCTTTCGGCCCCTCCCAGGTCTCCACGGCAACTGCTGCACCGCCACTGTCCGTATAATACAGTACAGGGCGTTAAAGCTAATTCAGCGTAGCGTCTGAAACGGAGATGCTCTTTTCATGTGTGCATTCATCAAGAATCAGTGAATATTTTTCTCTGGGAGGCGGAGTTTCATCTGAATTTACTGTCTTCTCCTAAAGCTCCTTTAAAATAGGGCTGCAAACGACGATTATTTCCACCATCAATCAATCTATCTATTTCTGCCTGATAAAGGTCCGAAATAAAATACATTTATAATGAGATTAGACAACAAAACAGACAATCATAATTTTTAGGAAGGCTAAATTAGGGAATGTATCCCTATTTTTTATTGAGAAATGACATACGATGAATACAACATTTAATTATCAAAATATTTAATAGGTTACATTTCTCAATCCTCTACTATAGTAATTGTTTAATTGTTTCTAGAGGTGAATATCAGGATTCAGGGCATTAACAAAGCCTTTTCTATCAGGACCGTGAGCATATGTCTATATATTATTTCATTCATCATTCTGTGGTGTGAAGGGAAATGAGCATTGACACAACGGTGCGCTCAACGTCTACTCCTCGGCTCAGATAGAAAGATGTAATATATTTCCCAGAGGAAACCATCAAATATTTAATATAATTAATAAATACAGTATTCTACCACACACTCCCTTCGGTGGGGTCCAACCCCACTCCAGTTCATCGAGGCTTTATTCAAATTCACAGACATATGTGAGCAGCAGCAGAGGTTTTCAAACAGAGGTGCTAAAACTCTCAGGGTTCGTTGAAGGGAGCCGGTAAACAAAAACGACAAGCCCGTCAACATGGCAGTCACTTAAACAGTCAGTAGCACGACAACACCGAGTCCTGTGTGTGTGTTTCACTCAAGTCATCTGTGGGGGGTTTTCATTCCCCAGGAAGCTGGTCACCCAGATAAGAAAATACACTTTTTATAACAAAAAAACGTCAGCCCAGTTCAGCTGTAGGCACAGCTGACAGAGGATGGTGATGTGGATCTGCAGCAGGAAGCTTCACTGATGAATTAACAGTGGAGGAAGAAGTACTCCGATATTTTACACATTAAAAGTATCAATACCACAGTGTAGAAATACTGTGTTACAAGTAAAAATCCTGCAAGCAGATATTTACTCAAGTGAGAGTGCAAAAGTGTTAACGCCAAACAATAATTTAAAAGTATCAAAAGTCGAAATCATACATTGGCAAGAATTTCTGAATAATATCTATATTTCATTGTTGATTATAACCATTGATGCACTCAAATGCTCTTCACTCTCATGATGCATTTAGTCAAATGTGGGGCTATATTTATGTACTTTAAATAATGGAGGGGAAGCTTGTCAATGTCCTCCTAGGATTCAATCACTTATTCATTATTGATTTGTTTATTATTTCCTGTTTTATTATCTCAATCCTAATGAAAGAAATAATAAAAGAGAAGAATACTGAAGCAGAACATTGAATATTCTCCAGTTAAAATACCTCAGCAGTGTACTTAAGTGTAGTACTTGTATTGTGTGATGTATTTTGAATAATTACTTTGCACCACTGCATATTAAATTACTCTTACGAGATGATGTGAGTGGATCAAACACTTAACCCGTGACTTAAAACTTATTATAAGAGCTTATAAATGAACTATCCTTCGTTCCAGAGATTGGTAAAGTGGATTTCTTTGATTCATTCATTCATTCTTTCTTTCATTCATTCATCCGTTCACTCGATACTCGCCCTGCCGTGTCCACGAGTTGACCAGCAGAAGCTCCCACGTTATCAGAGCCGGCTGCTGAACCGGGAGGACACCGGTGTAATAACAAATGTGTCTCATGGCACCGAACACCCGCCATAGGGCTGTAATAACCCGGCGTGGCTGACGGGCCTGCCTGGTACCGGGGCGTTAATATCCGAATGCAGATAGAGAGCAAGGCATCCGACAGTAGACCGTTAACCCCTTCCTCTCCACGGGCAAACGAGCCCTTCATTCACGACCGCACCATGCTGAGGACCGAGATGGACGGCTACGTTTGAGGATTCGGGAATAAAGTGGACAGAGGCTCACTCACCACTTGTCTGGTTCCGAGGAATGTGGGAAAAAAGAAAATGTCCAGAATGCGGCGTGATAGTTATCCGACACCGGGACACAGCGTCTCGTGTATTCGGCGAAACTCTGTTCTCCTCCCGGTTCAGCTCCGCTCGGCTCTGTCGCCCTGCTGGCTGGGTTTTTCTTTTTTTTTCAACAGTAAACTTGCCGATTCCAGGCTATTGTTAGCCGGGCACGGAGAAGCCTGCTGCACAGAAGCACCCGCCCCCTTTTACGGCGCTCCGGACACGCCATTGGTTGCTGGGGGCGACCACTTGCCACCTATTGGCTGGTGTGCTCGGAGTCCGGGGCGGGTCCCGGCTCATTGCTAGAAAGCGAGCAGTGAGGCGTTCAAGCCGTCGGGACTAAAGTACACATTGCAGTTTACCTCTAAACTCTGGCTGCGGACGTTACATTCAGGTGTAACTCGCCCGAGGAATGACTCACGTTTTTTTTATAGCTTGTATATTTAGATAACAATACGATTGGTATTTGAAAAATTATAGTATTTCCTTCTCCTGCTCTAATATAAGTCCAGTGGTTAATGATTATAATAAGAAAACAACTTACTGATAGATTTACACTTTACAGATTTTGAAATGACAGCTCTGGTTGGGTAATATATGTATGCTTAAAAAGGTACAACGCATCGTAGCATAATACATAGTACATCATTGAATTATAATCACTCATACATGGATGTAGGGATCTACTCAGTGTTGCAGCTAGTCATGGTGGAGCTACATTTGAGTATTAAGTATGAAGTAGCGAAAAATGGAAAATAAATGTATACCTACTAATTTTACTTACGTAGCCTATAGTACTTTAATTTGTTTTACTTACCACCACCGATCAAAAAATAGAAAGAAATAGGAATTCATGAAGAATGTTATCCACCTAAAGTAAAAAGAATTTAAAAAAGAAAACATAGTAAATAACTAAATTCTGTGGTGGAAAGATAATTATAGCAACGTTTAATCAATACAACAACACATTTTTATAATAATAATAATAATAATGTAATCTATATATGTAACATACATTAAACTATATGGAATTACAAATGTCCAATAAAATATTACTATGAGGCTTTATTATCTGTTCAGAATAGACCCCCTCTTTTCCTTCGACCCTCAATTCAGAGAAATAATTCACCCAAAGAAATATATTATTGAGGAACTTTGGTAAATTAAATCTATTTCGATATACTTTTATTTTTATTCCAGCAAAACAATTACTAGTTGTTGAATCGTTGAAGTTATGATGTATTGTGTTTTCAGAGCACACTGTGATAATGTCCATGATCATTATGAAGGTACCGCACTAAATGAGGAGAATAATAAAGAGACGGAGACATCTAGTGGTGAGGGTGTGGAACTACAAGGAGTGTTCGGTGTAGGCTGAACTATCTCACCGTCGATGACAAGAAATACATAACACACATTGGCTAACAAATGCAAGTACATGTCTCTATTATTTATATATTTTATTTAACAGGCATTTTCCCTTTGTTTATATTAAGTGATAAAAAAGGGTCCTCCCACCCTAATATACAAGCTTGCTCCTTAAATTCTGAATATTCAAGAATAATCTGAATTAGTAAAAATGATGCTGCAATGACTTGCAGTGTCTCTGGAATCAACATTAAAATACAATACAGCTGGATACATCCATCTTGTGTTGTGCAATCTGTGTGTGTCTCCTGGCCAGTGATGGACCAACAGCAGTGTGTGAGCAGTGTGTTAACAGTGTGTTAACAGTGTGTGAGCAGTGGCCCTGCAGTGTGTGAGCAATGGCCCTGCAGAGGACAACCTGGACCCACGAGATACATTACAGGTCGCCCTCCGCATAATTCAGTATTTCTCATGTATTTGTTAGGATTTTAGATTGTAGAAAGTTCACAAATAGGAGGGTTAAGGGAGAGCAATGGCAAGTAATCAGAGAGATGAAGGTAGACGAGTGTGGGGCCGGTGCTAATGAGGGAGGAAAGGAAACGAGGGGACAACAGGGAGAGGAGGAGAACTGCGGAGTTCAGTCACTTCCGCACCATGTGAGCTATCGGGACTAAAGCTCATTTGCTCCCTGGTCAAAGCCCGCATCCTCCGGGAGAGAGCAGCAGCCCGGCACGGTCAGAGGACGCGAGAGGCAGCGGCAGCGTGCGCGCAGCGGAGTCTCCCAGCGGTTGAGGGCGCAGACCTGCCGCTAACATGACATCGGACGTGGTCGTGTCTCTGTCGGTGCTCGTGGGCATCGTCGCGCTGAGTGACGCGACCCGCAGGTTGATGACCAGGGCCCTCGCGGACACCGGGCTCGCGGTGTACGCGGTGGAGCTCGTGTCCACCTTCCAGCTGTGCTGCTGCACGCACGAGCTGAAGCTGCTGGTCGACGTGGGCGGAATCGAGCCTCGCCTCGCGCTCACCTTTACGTACCTTGCGGCGGTGGTGCACGGGCTCACCTTTGGCGGGGCCACAGGCAACCCCTCCGGCGCGCTCGAGCACGCGTACCACGCGAGGTTCTCGGCCGGATGCGCCCTGCAGCGGATCGCGTGCCAGTTTGCCGCTGCCGCTGCCGCGCGAGCCGCAGTGCCGGTGATCTGGGGCGTCGGGTTGTCGGGGCTGCACCTGCGGCACAAGCTGCTCGGCTACCAGTGCATCAGCTCCATCCGCGCTCCGCTACCCAAGGCCGCCGCGGTGGAGCTCGCGTGCGCCTTCGCGGTTCAGACCGCCATAACGCACACGCGACCGGTGGAGGAGAAATACCGCGTGCACGCGGTGGCTGCGGTCATCGCGACAGTGGTTTATGCAGGTATGGCGCAGACTTCACTCTGTTTAGTTGTTTCTCTTTGTTGATGGAGGTTACGAGTCATCCAGCCATGCTCATCGGCTCTTTGGCAGCTCTCTAAATACAGAATGCTGTTGTTTCTTATAGCTGAATACATAAAGTTAAATAATGACATGTGCTGGTTATATCGACCGCACAATAAACAAACACGCCTTTCTGCCCCAGTATAACCAGTCCACTCAGTCTTGCCCCAGTCCACTAAACCTCTATGTCCCAGTCCCCTCAGCCTCTCAGTTCCATTGAAACCAGTCCACTCAGCATCTCTTTCCCAATAACCAGTCCACTAAGCCTATATTCCCCAGTCCACTCAGCCTTCTTGGTCCCAGTATAACCAGTCCCTGTCCCCTCAGCCTCTCATTCCTCACTAGAGAGTTCAGGTATCCAGCATGTGGGGAGGCCTGATACCCTGAGCTGAGTCTGATTGGCTCACAGGGTGGAGCAGTAAGTGAGGTGTTGAGGTCCAGGTGAACACATTTCTTGTGTGTGTGTGTGTGTGTGTGTGTGTGTGTGTGCAGGTGGCAGTGTGACAGGAGCAGTGATTAACCCGGCGCTGGCCTTCTCCACACAGTTCCCCTGCAGTGGAAACTCCTTCCTGGAGTACTGCCTGGTGTACTGGCTGAGCCCGCTGCTGGGTGAGACCCCCGAGGCGTAGCGGTGTGTGTTGAGTCCCCTGACTCCACAGCGAGTATTTGACCCGGCGTTCCATATGACACGTTCAGGTTTTATCATCAAAACAAATAAGCATGAATACATCATGTTGTGGGTGGAAAGTTACACGAGCGTATAGCACCGGAGTACAATTCTGATGTCATTTACATAATTATGTTTATTTAAATTAACATACAACTTGATACTCCACTCTATATTTCAGAGACTCTTTTTGAAACCTATTTTATTTAGCATTTAAGTTTATATACAGATAAACTCATGTGGATACTTACTACCGAAGTACGAGTACTATGATACATTAGACAGAATAGCCTCTTTCAGTATATTTGATTAAATAATAAAATGATTGAAAAATGATTGTTGCAGGGATGATGAGCTCCGTGCTGCTGTTTGATAAACTCGTCCCCCTGCTGGCGGGGAAGTCTCCATCCCTCCGTCTCCCCCAGGAGACCAAGAAGAGGGCATGAGCCATGATGAGGGAAGAGGACTTCTCTTTCATCACTCTGAGTCTCAGCAACACTTCGGTTTTATTCTGCAACTGTTCAAATAAGTGAAACAGACACACACACACATTAGAACCAACACACCAGGTTAGCCCAGTGCTCGCATGGCGTTGGGGCAGATTGCAGCACGTCGGTCATGTCTTGCATCACGTTGCCAGGTTCTGTGTGTATTGAAATAATGTACTCCATTGAATTCCTTCTTTGATCAACAAACATTTACCGGAGGAAGTTGAGAATGGGATGTTCTACGTAAGATAATATGGCGATAACCTTTATTTGTATAATCTTTTAACAAATGAACATTGCTTCCTTGGTAACAATGTGTAGCTCTTAGATGTTTATAGCTATTGTGATATTGCAGAGCCAAGCACAGTGTCGGAATGCAGAGCACACGGCTCCATGTGAGCACAGCTTCAACTGGTGCCTTCGAGTTCTCTGTAAACACAGATTAAACTGTTTAAAATAAAAATATTGATTGTGAGGTTTTTTTACTTGCAACCAACTGAATCACACTCCGCTCATCGCTCCTTTCCAAATATCGGAGAACTCCGGCGGCATTCAGTACAAACAATATAAATCGGCTCGCTTACAGTATTGCAACATATTAAAATGGTAACCGCTGTATATCAATATGCATTATAAAGCCAGATTCTTGCAGCACTCCTCCGCGTACATTGTACAACTAAATTACTTTACGGCTTTTATTCCTTGATTTAATACGAATAAATCAAACAGAAAATAGATAGAAAAACTATGCATTTATTGACAGTTTAATACAAAGACATCCGTTTTCCTCTGCAGGAAAATCTGATATTAAATTGGTCGTTAGGTACAAAACAAACAGTCATCGTTTTGTGTATGCAGTTAACAGAATGTGGGGTTCATCTCAAAAGTCTACAGTAGCCGATTTAAATGTCTACGGCATATTTTAAGAATATGGTTTGGACAAATTAGTAGAGATGAATGTGACTAAAAAAAAGCCACAAAAAGCAACACGCGACCTCCGATGAAGTGAGAGGAAATGTGGCGAGCTACAAAAAGAGACAAGTAAGATGACGTTTAAGTACACAGGAACATTTTTGTTTCTGAAGAGTAAGAGAAGTGCTGCTGTCCTTTCCTCCAATCCCATGATGCAACACTGCATCGGTGCTTCAGCCGGCCGCTTAGGGGCCTTCCATCTGCAGAGAGAGTGGGACGAGGCGTGGGTGAAGCAGACTGCTCACATTCAAACACGTTTGAGGTTATTTTGTTGCCGCTCGTGATATCTTTTAATTCATGCTAAAGTCTCGCTGTTGTCGTTACCAGTGGTCGACGTCTGCGTCCTCAAACTGACCGGCCTCCATCGCTGCTGCGTCCACCTCCATACTGTCTGTAAACCACAACAACAGGAACCACAAGCTTAGAAAAGTATCCATTTAACAAAAAAACATAAAAACAATATGATACCATAAATACGATGCTGGTATATTTATCTATAATAGTAATAAATAAAATATCTGTATGGTTTCCAACTTTTTCAACACTAAACAAATGGCAGTAATATTAGTATTAGCCCGAAGTAAGATATTGATTAAACTACATGGTGCCATCATAGCATTGATTATACACCGCTATGTGGCCAGTTGTCAGTATCTGACCAGTTCCTTCAGTATGAGCAGCTGTAGAGTTACTTAACTTTAAAGACTTTAAAGCACAAAAATGTTCTCCAACTGTGCCATCGTGTTGCAGGTGCAGCATAAAGGGTGTGTGTGTGTGTGTGTGTGTGTGTGTGAGACTTGTTTCAGTGGTATGTATGTCGACCCAAACCTTCGTGTTCGGGGTTGGTTTCTTCGGTCCGGACCCCGGCCATTTGGTACTGCTGAGTGACCGACTGGGCCAACATGCCCTCCAGCCTCTCCAGCGTGGCGTGGCCTTCATGCGTGAGGGACGACAGACCCTCGTCACAGGTGTAGAAAGTGGGGATGTCGGCGTGGCCGTGCTCTGTGGCGGAGCAGGAGAGAAGACGATTTTAAACAGCAGCTTGGTATGAAGCAAAGCTTTACTTTATCCCCATTTAGCACAATATTCACATTTAAGAAATGTTTAGAACATACTTTAATCTAGTTGTGTGCGGTATAAACACAATTGAAGAGTTTTAATAAATGCAGTCATCAATAATAACATGCAAATGATACGACATAGTAAATGGTTATTTTTACTACAATTTATTTAATTCACAAAAATATTCACTTTAAATCTGTTTGCAATACTACATAATAATGGGTTACAAATTAATGTAATGTTTATACAGTACTTATAACAAGGCAGGTTAAAGTAATCTGACCCATTAGGTGGTTTGTTTAACACCTCCAGTCTTTAAAAGTGACTTAAACCTGCATTCTCTCTAATGGCCAGCAGGGGGCAACTCCACTGGTTGTAAGTCTATAAGAAAATGATTTGCCTCTCCCACTCAGCATTCATATTGGTGAAAAAGGTTTTGCAGTTTCAATAAAGTAAACTGCTGGGGATTTGTAAGCTTTAAAAAAGAAAGACGTTTTAGCTCATAATTCATCCGTTGTGTTCAACAGAAGGCATTTAGTCGTTTTTATGTACAGCGACGGCTGCTGGACCTCTTACCTGCTTCTGCAACCAGAGTCCGGACAAGCATGGAGACACAAACAGACAGAAGGGGAATGTTTTAGATCGTCACATTCATGCCAAAGCCCGTTAATATTCTGCTTCTCCAAAATGAAAATGAGAGAGGAGACTGCAGGTTGTATAATCTTATTCCCACCTCTGCAAGTAGCTCGCTAGTAAAAACATGTCTGAGTTTTGTATATTAATATTTATTTTAAGTCAAAATGTAATGTTTTTAAAAATGTGTATGTTGACCCGTTGCTTACATACTGATGGCGTGTGTGTGTGTGTGTGTGTGTGTGTGTGTGTGTCCTCACCGGCCTCCTCCACGTTGTACTCGTCTCCTTCGAAGTCGTCGTCGGAGTCGTCGTCATCATCATCGAGGTCGGGGTGCAGCGCCTGGCACTCGCACATTGCTGCGAACATGGCCTCCACTAGATGACACACACACACACGCACACAATGACATTAGAGGCAGAGCTGTAGTCAAGAAACACTCACTATGATATGGTTCAATAACTGAACAGAATGAAGAAGTGATCCTGGACTACAAAGGATATATTTAAGTAAAAGGACAAGAATCAGTCCGACTCATCCTCAGCGCGAGCACTCACATGCCCCCTGGTCGCTAGGCACAAACCGGATCTCTGTGATGGCGCCTAAATCATCTTCATCATCATCGCCGTCGTTACTGCCGCCGTCGGCATCTTCTTCGATATCGGCCGCTCCTTCTGAAGCCGCTGCCCCGTTCTCGCCTGCGAGTTGGCAGAGACATGGTAGTGAGACGCGCCGTTAGAAGCTTCCCCTCCTGCTTTCACAGAAACCTCTTGTTTCAGCACGAGGGTTCACAAGGATGTACTCCATTCATGGGATTGTTAAGAAGGTGTTCTTGATGAAGGAACCGCGAGTAGCAGATCTGAAAACTGGCCACAGAAAAAAAACACACTCGGCTCCTCAATATCAAACCTTGTCATTCGTGTGGCCCTCCCTCACCTGCGAGTTTTCCATTGACCATGACGTACAGGTGCTCCTGTGGGTAAGCGCTGACGTCCCTGGAGATGGCGTGCAAGCCGATGGTGGGGTACTCCAGAAAGAAACCCATCCCCGAGCCGTCAAACCATGACAGGCGCCTGTCCACACAAAATTAAACGCACAACGGTGTGTTTATTTAAGGTGCAGGCACATTTAGTGGCAACCAATCGGGGCAGGAAACATGGGAACGGAGGGAGATGACAAAGCTGCATGACCCACACAAAAGGCTAATATGTAACATAACTTGTGCAAAACACGTTCTGAATATGAAAATGACGGAAGAAACAATCGACTTTTATTCTAAATGTACCACTAATCTGTATAATCGTGATTAATCGATTAACTGCTTCAGTTACCAAATGTCAGAATGTTTTTATTAAAAGTCACAACTTCCCAGAGCGAAAAGGGGAAATCTCTCATTCATATATAACAACTAAAAAAAGGTTAACATAATACTCCTTCTACTCCTAGTACTATAATTACTAATTTGTATTATGACAGTTGTATGCACTGTGCCACTTCTAATGCAGGATTATTTTATTTTGTTAAATGTCTTCAGTTTTGTATTATTACTTGTAAAGAAAGTAATTCTAAATATTATTTTGAAAGAGACTATTCCGGAAGTGGCTAGCCCGAGGAGTGGCGGTGTTGTGCAGCTATCCGTTATAATTACACCTTCCACCTTGTACATTAGCGAGTTAGTATCACAGAAACACGAAGGCCGCATGAAACACTGATAACTCATCAAAGTAAACGCGGCTCTAATACTGAACGCGGTGGTTTAAGCACAAAAACAAGCGCCACGTGCATCACTTACGTTTCGGCGACGAACAGCGTGCCGCATCCCACCTTCTGGCCGTCCATCACCGCGGTGGTCTCGGCTTGCTCGTGCCGCACTCCCTCGGTGGGCGGACGGAGGTGCGTCAGTAGAACCATCGTCCGTGGGACCGTCTGCGGAACCGCGACAAGAGGCGGCGGGAGAGGACAGAAACCGGACTCCGCTGTCAACGAGAAGCCGTTCGACCTATTTCGTGCCACAAAAAGCTCGCTAATCTCACCCGTGATAAACACTTCTAGAAAATGAACGCTCGACGCGAGGAGGGAGATAAACCGAGAGCCGGGCAGTGCGCTTCTTCTCCGGGATTAACACAACCACTCGAGCCGACGCGGGCGGTGGGAAAGTTTGCTAAACCTCGTTGAACCTCGCGAAGTGTCGACCTTTCACAGATGAAATATCGCGGCAAGACGCTAGAGTGTGACGTGACAGACACTTCATACGCGTGGTTCGGAGGCACGGCTGCTTTTTTGTTTTGGCTGACTGCAATTCCAAAGGTGTGGGTGCATAGCGCCACCTACCGGGCCGGAGTATGTAGGACAGAATCGAGTTTACCTGATTCGATACAAATATGGATACAATATTTTAAATCAACACTCCAAACCCCCCCCCCCAAAAAAAAACGCCTACATTATTATTACATATTATTACATAGATTATCATGTGTTTTTAATGTTTTAACCATATTACAATGTGCACAAACACCTATTGAAGCCTGTGTAATCCAACCTTCATCGGGATAGAACTACCACCTCGCTTCTACTCCTTATTTTCAGTAGGAGCAAGCTCAAATCGCGGCACCGGCATCTGCCGGGCCGGTACCGGTGTAAATGCCGAGGCTGTGGCTTCTGCCGCGAGCTGTGGCTTCTGCCGCGAGCCGCAGCTGCTGTGGCTCTCTGGACATGCTGCAGCAGTTCGGGACCTCCCGGGAGCCGAACTTTGATTTCTTAACCCTAAATTAAATGGATTAATGTCATAGTAACAGAACAATTTGCCTACATATATTTTTACATTTATATAAATCCATGTACACTATTTTTACACTTGAATAAACAATAATCAAATACAAAGAAAAACACCTATTTGTGGCATCTGGTTAGATGTCCAGATGCATAGTTTAAGGATGCCAGTCGTCAATGTTGTACTCCCTAGAAGTAGCATTTCCATCTTATGGTTTTTGCATTCATTTGCAAGGTTTCCTTCTGAACCCAGTATTTCTGCACATATTGAAGATGAGTGTTATTGACCCATTTGGCCACAAGAGGGAGTTTACCTTTGTGTGAGCGCTTCTGTCAGGAGTAAACAAATGCAGGCCACATATATATGTTGTATTGATCACCAGTATAGAGATGTTTTCCTCTGTTTCTCTTAGATGCACGAGTGACTGGACCCTACACTCTTCCATAAGTGGGTCAAAAATGACCCATATTAGAATATATGTGTTTTTATGCCATTTTTTGTCATTTTGGTTAAGAATAATCACTAATATAATATTTAGTATTATATTTAGGACCACAGAAGAATGATTTCATGTTTGAAAAAGAAAATTAACCAGAACAGCAATAGAAAAATGTGAACATCCATTGTGTGTGTGTGTGTGTCTGTCTTTGTTTGTTTGTGTGTATGTGTGTTTGTAACGTCTTCAAATCTTCCAATAGCCATAGTGGCCTTTATGATTATGTAGAGGACTCCCAAACAGCTCACGGACTGATACATCCCACTTCTTCTCACTTCCTGCAAGCAGGGTCAATCCAATGAAGGCTATGAATTCATCTTTGGTGACATTTTTCCATTTTTCTTAAATTACGGCATTTAAAAGATCACAAAAGCAGGCAATATGTTTGGCTCTATAGTCGTAAATACATTGATTTGAGGCGTTATTACCTACAAACCTGGCAACCCCACAGTGCGTCAACAGGGTCGTGAAAAGTTCAACACTGTGACTACCAGAGCCTATTCCTACGACTGGAGATATCGTGCAGGTAATCGGATTAAATCTACCAATATGTTTTGAATGCATATGTAAACTTTGTAAATTAGAATTGACATGCTCGATTAAAATGACTGTCACATATTCATTCAGTGCTTCTTAATGGCATGTACTATTGTTATCTATAACTTAGTTTTAGAGCTCAACTTTTGTTCAGCCGTCAACCTGGATTGACATTAATGGCCGCTGTTCTATGCTAACGGTAACATCCACCGAAATTCAACAACACCTAAACATTTGGTATAAATGCAATTTGTTTGATATGCCTAATACGTAGGTAGGTTTTTGTTGCTACTATTACAAGTATTATTGTATTCATTTGTCATCATTTATATTTGACCATCCTCTTTAATGTATCTACAGACTCTTTAGACGTAATTTATGCATCTTGGATGAAAAATGGAAGGTGAGAGGGTCGTGTTAATGCTCTTAATTGTAACTGTTTATCTCTCTGGCCCGTCATGCAGTCTCCCCCGATACAGACCCTGTCCCAGTTTGTGCTTCCCACCGGACTATTTATTATGAACATCAATAAACATACGTGACATCAATGTACCACCAACATACATTTATAACTAATACCACAATTTTGGCTCCAAGTATCCGAAATAAAAAAACATTTAAAGTAGCAAAATTAAAAGAAAAAGTAAATTATCAGGCAGAGTTATTTACAACATGTGCTACTAACTAATTTAAAAAAGGTTCGGAAGGTTTAAGGAGTGGGGGAGGGGTGTTGATGGGGATGGGCGTTGATGTTGTTCTTCTTCACAGGTTCACATCAGACCACATCACTATTGGCCTGTGCTGGTTCTGAATGTGTATTTTGTCAGCAAAAGGAACTCGTAAATAAGGATCACCTTCACAAAAAGCATTTCAGAGATGCAGTTTTTTTTGTGGAAAACAATCACGGTATGGAGTACAGCTGAACTATAGCAAGGTGTATGATGTCATTTATTTATTTTTATTTGGAGATTGTAATATTACACATTTGTTTTACTTGTCTTTCAGAGAAATTTGTGGTGGCCTGCTGCTGCAAAGACAGCAAGCAAACATCCAGAAGCCACTACCATTGCCCATTCTGTAACTTTGAAATTTTTTCACGTTCAGTCACACACATAATGCATTTAAAAGGCAAACATGGTAGGTGATCCATTTTGGCATTACATGTATTTTAATCTTATGTTAACCAACATCACCAAGCAGTAATCCCATCGAGATAAATATGGGGGGGGGGGCTGCTTTACAACAGTTTATAACAATAATGTTGAGCATTGTGAAAAAATGATAAGTGAATATTTTTTTTTAATTTTGTTCTGATATTGGGGTACATGTTTTAGTTTTATTAAGGGAACTTTCATGGTATGACCATTACAATTATCTAATGCTAGTGCTACATTTTAACACTTTCTATCTCCTGCAGGTATTGCATCAGACAAGAAGAAAGGTAATACATGGCAATAATTATTTTTCGTACTTTCTTTCGTATCTGATGAACAGTCTTGGAATAGTGCTAAAGTCCCAAAATTAGTTCTGCAGGAGGATATATATATATATATACATATATATATATATATATATATATATATATATATATATATATATATATATATATGCTCCTGCTTTGTCCTTAAGCTGTGGTAGAACATATAAATATACACATACAGTTTTCCAAAATATTGCTGTTGATGAAAATAACCTCAATCATTTTTGTATTTCATATCTAATGCACTGGGACACAGACATCAAACAATGAAATAAATATTACTAATGTTGATAAATACAACATTTGTGGTTACAAAATAACTATTTGTGAATGAGGTACTGTAAATGCTGTAATAGTTTGAAGGATTAGTTGGTTACCACACCAATATACAATACATACTTTGAGTACACTTTATTCTTTACTGCAGGGAACTGTCCTAATCAGAGACAGCCTGATGGCGACTGACTGGTGTCACAAGACAACATTTCTTGGCAGGCTGCAACTTCTCACGGTCCTCTCCATGGATGAAGAGGACCAAAAACTAATCCTGAAGGAGATGCACGACTGGGACGGAGATCAAAATGAGGAGTCTCCAGCGGAGCATTTCACTTTTGTTTTCAGTGAACAAAAGAACTATGACAGTTTCCTCTCTGAAATGGTTGACAATAGAAATTTAAAAGTGTTTGCCAGATTTGGCGTCGAACATTGATATGTATATTTTCTGTAGCGTAGGTTTCCATTCAAACCGGTAAAGGTAGGCGTTGGGCGCCCAGTCTCCACCCAGTCTTAAATATAAATGGTCAAATTATATTTGACCATTCCTATATTTATTGCCTCTTTGGCGCCACCCTCTTTTATCTGTCAGGGAGGGAAAGGGCTGTTCTGTGTTCTTAATTTTCCCTCTGTTACAAACTGTATTTATTTTCTTTTTATTTGTTCAAGAGGGACAATGTACAATGTACGTGTATTGGATGCCTTAACATAATGATAAAGAACCTTGCAAATGAATGCAAAACGACTGACATCCTTAAACTATGCATCTGGGCATCTCACCAGATGCCACAAATAGTGTCAGGCAGTTGCCAAAATATCTTCTGAATCTACTCTGCAGCGATGACAGCTGTGGCCACAAATACCTGTTTGTGGCCACAGTCACTGGCAGGTGAGTGGTAGTAGCAGGTCATTGGTAGGTCATCTAGACGTTTGGGGTCTATATCTGTGATTGGTCATCTGTGGTTTACAATAGCTGGAATGATGGATATCAAGCTTCATGTGATCAGGACAAACAGATAAAAGAAAATATTTACAAATTGTATAAATATATCCATATATATATATATATATATATATATATATATATGTGTGTGTATATATATATATATATACATGTGTGTATATAGATATATATATATATATATATATATATATATATATATATATATATGTGTGTGTATATATATATATGTGTGTGTATATATATATATATATATATATATATATATATATATATATATATATATATATATATATATATACACATATATATATTTCCAAGTCAATAGGTTGAATGTGTTGTCATCATTCTAAACAGTAAAATGCCTCTTATCCATATTTACAATTTGCATTCCTTCAGTCCGCTGCATAAAGTGTGTATCGTTGCCACGGCAACAAGTGCCAACTGACGTAGGAATATATTAGCTTAATATAAACGAGTAGCCATACTATTACAACTCAACTTTTACAACTTTTTATTTTTACAACTACCAACAGTCATACCATCCAAGACCTTATGTGTTGTCACATATTGTATATACCGCCACCGCTCTCTCAAACACAGGAAGCTGCCTCAAAAAGCTGTCTCTAAATTAGTGGCAGCTTCCGGCACGGCAGCTCGCAGCTCCCGGCAGGTCGCGAACCGCAGTGGCATGTCCAGAGATGCCACAGCCGGCGCGGCATATGCCGGTACTGGTGCGGCATATGCCGGTACTGGTGCGGCATATGCCGGTACTGGTGCGGCATATGCCGGTACTGGTGCGGCATATGCCAGCCGGTACCGCCGTGGCAGATGCCGGTACCGGCCCGGCAGATGCCGGTGCCGCGATTTGAGCTTGCCCTCTCTCCTTATTTTAGTACCCTGTACTCTAATTTTTATGTTATGTATTTTCTCATATATTCTAGTCCCATTTTCAGAAAAAGTTTGATGTATTTATTGTTTAGTGCTTTACCTTTTTAATAAATGTAAAGTCCATTTCTTCCCCTTATATTTAGTGATCAGCTTTAGTCTGTAAATGCATAACCCTTTAATCCTACATTTCTTCCATTTTTAACTGCTTTCTTAATTTAATTCCGTGCCGTCAACATCCACACCAACTTCTGAGCTGTGTAGTGACACATTGTAACCAGCAGAGGGCAGTGTCCATGTTCAGACAGGACCAACGGCACGTGACCGAGCGGTAATTACAGACCCAATCAATTAAGCTTCCGGTGAAGCCATTCAAAATAAATCAAGCTTCCGGGGACGCCATTCAAAATAAAAGGCGCAAACAATACAAGTCTTTTTGTATTTGTACTTAAAAGAAAAATCTAACAGTGACAGTTAAAATAAGGACATTCATTAATGCATTCAATACGTAACTTAAATACCAAAATATTAACAAAGAAAATAATAACAATTAACAGGAATAGTTGAAATTATGAATAATTGATACGTACATTCATTAACAATTGTAAAACAGCACACATTAAGAGATATTTAACGTAACCGTAATTATTACATCAACTCATAACAGAAGAGGAATGAAGCAAAGACACAACATGTTTTGAGGAGATGCCTGGGATGTTGGTTTTAATAACTTAGAAAACATTCATGTTACAGCAATACTACAGTAACGGCACAACAGAGAAATGGAAGGAGCCACATTCACCTCCAGTGGATTGAATGCAGATTAACATTTTAAAACCAACAGATTCTGCCACAGTGCCAAACGCAGATGCACACCGGGTTCAGTGGAATGATTTGGGGGGAGGGGGGGGCTGGTGGCATCGACACACATGAGCCTGATCTCACTTTACTGCCAACACAGCTGAAGGGATTCATCTTGTTTGAAATAGGTTTTTCTTTCTTTTTTTAACTATCATTTCTATCCAAATGCTGTCAGGTCCTAATGAGAAAACACATGTGGGGTGAAAGGCTGTTGGTTCTGCCTCCGGAGGGGAGCTCATAAATGATACTGAATCATTGCGACGATAAAGATGCTGCATTAAGTGGATTTCCACCACAGCCTAATTAACACGGAGACACAAATGTAATTTGAAAAGAGATAACCCGTCTGAAGAGCATTTGATCTAATCTGTGTTTTTGTTCTTCACAATGGAATCCCACAAAACCTGCTCAATTTTAGGAAAGTACCTGAAAGAATCACCCCAACCCCACCTCAATGTCTCCAAGGCTAAATATAAACCACTAATATACTGTGAGGTAAAGACTTGATTAGTTTTTTTTTATCATTATGGTATGTCCTCAAAAGTTACCGTAAATGATACAACATTTGTCGACTAAAGTCTCAGACCGTGATCTACTGAACAGGATCACCGGTCAACACCTCTAAGAGTTGGTGACCTTTAACAGATTCGGTACGATACACACAGGCAACGGTAATAAAGTGCCCGACTCTCTAAAAAATAAACTTAATGGAACGGAAAGTCGAAAAGATGTCTCTTTTTCTTCTGACTGTCTCTCTTTACCTCCAGATTTACGTCGACCTTGAAACATCATCACATATACGAGTCCAGAAAAAATCCAGAGTGACAGAAGCTGTTTTGTTTACCAACAAGGCGTCATGTTCCAAAATACACTTTCACATGATGCGACATGGGGAATCATAAAACTTCTTAAAAAGGGGAACTCCTCCAACTCTTTACTGTATAAAAGTAGATGTTTGTCAAATTGGATTTGTGTGTGTGTGAAGATAAAAGAATCCTTGCTGGTTTAAGGAGCTTTTCGAGACTGGTGGCTGCATTTCGCTTAATCCTTTTTCTTAAAACAAATGTTTCTCTTGCACCTTCAGCTTGAGAGAAAACTGCATTTGTAGCTGGAGTTAAAATATGAACATACTGCACTTGAAATGTTTTCTGTGGCTTCAGCTGCTTTGTGTCGTGCGTCGGGAACCGTGTTCTCATGCACTCGGGCTGCATGAGGCTCGTCAGGTCGTTTGTTATTAAAACACGAAGGGAATTAAACGAGAATTGGACTCTGGAGGAAGCCCCCCCCCTCTGAGTCTGACTTTCTGCATCTATTGATGTGCGACCAGCATGTGAGGACAGCTCGACTGGCGTGTGAGGACACGGGGGGGGTGGAGGGGAGCGGTACTCGGCTCTCCGTCAACGTTCTGGGACACGTTCCCGGGGAACCACGCCGGGCCGACGGCCTGCAGGAACCTCGACACAAAACGAGCGAGCCACCAACGATCCAGCGGTCAAAACTTCGCCGGTCCACACATCACTCACAGCGGCATCTCTCCTCCTCTCCTTCATATAGAAAATAGAACACTATATTTTACAAGAGGCCTAAGAGAGAACATAACATCTACTATCTTACAAGGAACGGGTCACGGGCAAAGTATGTACAGCAAAACGTGGTTCGAGCCACGGGGCGGCGACCGGTCGAGAAACCGAACACGTGGGCTGTGGGGAGAGAACGTCCAGGGCTCAGGGCGTGCCTTGGATCGAGAACACGAGCCTCGTTCAGCTCCGCAAAGGCAACGTCTGAATGTGGTGAAGTGGAGGTCGTGTGAGGTACTTCTCCAGTCGGTGTCTCCTGTCGACGGGACTAGAAATAACAATGGATTTGTACGTGCTATATTTAGAGTATTTTCACTCGTCTATCTTGCCATCAGACGGGGAACAGAAGACGAGACGTCGCCCGCTTCTCAGAAACCAGACTCCTTTGACTTTTATCTGGCAGAAGGAAGAAGTTGCTGGTCACTTTTTTAAGGATAAAATAACAACATAAACTAACTGATCGAGGTAATGGTCGACCGTTGACTGACTGAGATTGGGCGTTCTGTCGATGGAGTCTTGTGCCGAGCAGAGATAATGCAAAGGGCCGTATGACAGCAAGTTGGCAGTGAACATTTTCTTTGCTTGGCTCCCATGCTGGAACTCTTCAAACTCCATCTACTGCAGTAAAACACCAACGGCAGAGAAGCACCTCACACAAGCCCACTTCAAATAACCCCAAAGCAACCCTGTAGAGTCAGGTGAATAAGGATCATTCTATGTTGTGACGCTGTCTTTAAGTCTTTTTTTTTGTTGAGTGTGAACTACGTGATTTTACCTAAAAACGCAGTCTAAATGAAGTCTGCATTCAGCTAACAGTATCAATAATTTTCTTATGTACCTCTTGGAGGATCTAACCATGCAGATAGTTTGAATGATTACATCCTAATTTAGTTTGTGGTGCTCACTGCACTAGAAAAAAAAGGTGCATTTAAAAGTGAAGTGACTCGATCCCTATTGCTCTTTTCATCAGAGTAGAGAGAGACAGGAAACATGGGGGTGTGGGTGGGTGTATGACATGTAACCGATGTCTGAGAGGGATGGATCACACCGAGATGTGTCGCTAGAAAGTCGATGCGGAAGGGTCATAGACTTTCATTCTCCCTACTGACCAGCAGGGGGCGACTCCTCTGGTTGCAAAAGAAGTCTAGTGTATAGAAGTCGAAATCCACTGGGTACCTTTTCAGTACAGCAACACAACAATGAAAACACCTCTGTGAGCACACAAACAAATAACTATAAACTCATTGGCATTAAGGTGGTGGCCAAAAACTCTGATATCTCAAAACCTGGACAAATAAAAAAGCACAACTATCTGCATGCGTAGATACGACTAGAGGAAGCTTTTTGTTGTCGATGTGGTAATCAAGTCTGGTGTCTCCAACCATCAGGTCACATGAACCGAAGTGTTCGGTCACACACACACACACACACACACACACACACACACACACACACACACACACACACACACACACACACACACACACACACACACACACACACACACACACACACACACACACACACACACACACACACACACACACACACACACACACACACACACACACACACACACACACACACACACACACACACACACACTCCTTGGCGATGGGGTTTTAAGTGCTATGAGAATGACGAAGTGCTTTTAGGTAAAAGTACGCTACAAACAGACTCCTGTGACCAATTCAATGCAGACCCAAATGGGATGAATCCACCATCATCCTGCTGCTTGGATCTGGCAGAGACGAGAACTTCAGAGCGTCACGAGGAGCACCGGCTGCGTGCGAGTGCGTCCACTGACACCTGAATGTCCTGCGCCACAATGATTTCATCCGTTTGTTCTTTTTGGTCCGGCTGACTGGTTCCGTTCTGCCAGAGGTGACGAGTGTAAATGCGTGGCTCGGGAGTCTGGCGGTTGTACGGTCATGTGACCGCGGAGAGCCCAACACGACACAACAGTGAGGAGGAGGAGCAAGACGGGAAAGAGGCGGAGGTGGAATCAGTTTTCAAAAAGGTGGCGTCGTGGGATGAAAGGCTCGACCGTTACAAAAATGAAGAAGAAAAAAAAAAAAAAAAGACAAAGAAGAAAATGTTATTCACACAAACAGCCATCACGACCGCGGACTGTTCTGGGCAGAGTTTAATGAGTCTGTCTGGCCCCCCTCCTCCTTCTCTACTTCATCCCCCTCCTCTTCATCCTCCTCCTCCTCGTGTGAGGGGCCGTTGAGCCTGTCCTGTCCGTCCCTGTGAACAGCAGGACTCCCGGCTTCAGGCGTCGCCAGTTCACTGGAGGTCCGATGCCTGTTTGACGGAGACGGGCTACGGCCCCTCCCCTTTTCCTGAGCGTCGCTGACCTTCTTCATCGTCGTCACCTTCTTCTGTCTCCCCCCCTTCTCCTCCTCCTCCTCCTCCTCGCCTTCCTCTTCCTCGTCATCAGAGTCGATGCGGTTGAGTCTTTTGCGGATTGGACGATCCTCTTCCGACGACGACGTCTCGGACTCGTCCGACTCGTCTGACTCGTCCGTCGAAGGCCGCCTCTTCTTCAGCATCTGAGCGAGCCGCTTGCGGCGCTGCAGCGATAGCATCTCTCTCCTCTTCCCCCGGCCCATCTTCTCCGGGATCTTCTCCGGGTCCTCCTCCTCCTCCTCCTCCTCCTCCTCCTCCTCCTTCTCTCTGTCCTCCTCAACCGCCTCGCTTTGTCTTTGTCCGTCTTCTCCCGCTCCTGGAGCTTCCTCTTCAGCCGCCTCCCTCTCTCACGCTCGTCGTCCTCGTCCTCGTCGCGTCTCCTCCGCTTTTGCCTGGCCCTGTTTCCCCGGAGGTCTTCGTCCTCTCTCCTCCTCTTGCTCACTCTTCTCCTCTGGCCATCTTCCTTCTCATCTTCGTAGTCCTCCTCCGTGTCTCGGGAAGAAGGCGACGCTGAAAGAAAAGAAGGGAAGAGGAAGGATGTAAATCTCAGCTCTGCAAGGAAACTGCTGAGCTGCACTTGGATCCTTCGCTGAGATGAAACTCGGACAGGAAGCCGGTTAAACTGAACATGCTCAGTGTGGCGAGCTGAGAGTGACCGACCATCGCTGTAGTCACTGGAGAAACGCTCCTTGCGGGGTCTGCCGCGGCCTTTAACCTTGACCTTCTTGGCGGAGGCTCGGGAGTTGTCCGACGACTCGGTCGTCTCGCGGTAGTTGACCTGCTGGCGCTGGCCGCGCCTCAGACCCCGCCTCTTCTTGTCTTCGTCGCTGTCGGTCATGTCGCTGAACTGATCCGAGCCTGCAGAGGACAGGGGTTTATTATTTGATCATGTTGATGATCGAATAGAGCCAGAGCTGATGCTCTCGGGGTCCCTTTCCTCGGTTTAACCGCTTTTGGGTTGGGACAAAGAGTTTAAGACCAAAATATATATATTCTATCATTATTTGCTGTTGTTAAATGTTTGAAAACAGCTTCTGCATAGAAGTTTGCATTAGTAGAAGGGAAATAGTAAAAACACCCATTAAAACTTTACAAAATGTATATAATTCTTCCCTCCTGACCTTTACATGCCACAGAGTACAAGGCTTTTATGGGCGTCGCCAAAGGCTCCGTCAGATCGTCATCTCGCCGTCACATTGTACTGGGATAAGCTCAGCTATATAAAAGGAGTGATGCCAGACTACCTCAGAACAGAGTGGTGGTATGTTGTCACGTCAAGGTATTGCGGTGATAAGACATTTTTAAAAGCTCCCCAGATCCCTGAAAAAGATGCGATGTGGAAACGGGACGTTAAATTATAGAAACACTCAAAGTTAAATTACCCTTAGTTCTCATGTGTAAAAGCAGTTTCCATGAGCTGGACAAACAGCAGCTTCCTTCATGAAAGAGATTCTTAATCATCTCGTTCAACTCTGCATCTGTGATGCAGAGCACTTCCCTTGCCGGCGCACTCACCCATTTCCTCATCGGTGTCCTCCTCCTCTTCCTCGGAGGAGCGTCTCCGCCTCCGCTTCGGCCGCTTCCTGCCTCTTCGTTGGGTCTTGCTGGGCTGCTGCTTGGGCGCCCCCCTCACCGCCCGTCTGGGGCGGGACCCGCTCTCCACGCTGCCCGCGTCCTCGTCTTCCACCTCGTCATCGTCCGGCCCTGACGCAGCGAAATCTTCATCCTCTGAGCTTTGAGGGGGGGGAGGAAGCAAATGCATCTTTTTTCCTCCATTCTTTTTTTAAGCATGAACAAGTTGAGAGGGAAAGTAAAACAGAGGACGTGTGGAAAGGGTGTATATGTGTGTGTGTGTGAGTTACCTGTTGCTGAGCATGAACTCGTCCTCACTCTCTGCCGCCGTGCTGTCACTCTCCAGGTCGTTCAGTCGCCGCCTCTTCCTGTTCCTGGCAGAATTGGCTTGGCTTCTGATTGGCCGCTGGCTCCCCTTGCCTCCTTCCTCAGACAGGATGGCGGCGATGTCTTGGCCTCGTCCCGCTCCTGCACCGCGAAGGTGGGGTTCGAGTTGACATCGAGAGGAAACTTGGGCACCACGGTAACGGAGACAAAAAACGCCGAACACGGGGAAACCCGAGTGTCTCACCTCCGCAGAGGTCCCTGATGTCCTCCTCGATGGCCTCATCGATGGCATCGTCAAAGTCATCAAACCTGCAACACAAACACAAATCAGCTGTTGGGATTTCATGTTTTTATTGTGGGAAATCTTGCAAGTATGAGACGCCGTCTGGCCACACCAACCTGTAGCTGATGTGCTTCCTGGTTCTGGTTGATCTCCTCCCCAGATTTTTGCTCTTTTTGGGATCTTTCTTCTTCGCAGACTTCTCCTCTTCTCCCTCCTGAATAATTCAAGGCAAAATATAAATTTGACGTCAAACAGATGGGCAAAATGTCCAGTTTGGGTGAAGTCTGTTCTACAAGTAAAACTCCATCGGATCTCTTCGTTCCAGAGGGCAGTTCAAGCCGATCGGTGGCAATTCATTTTTGATAGCCTCTTTGCTAACGTTCATTCAACCAGAAGATTTAAAAAAAGAAATCTTTCTAAAGACTGTCCTGGTTGAGACGGGCAGCAGCACATATGGCCCGTTTGCACTATAAGCAAGACGTCCAAGTCATTTGGCTTCACTTTAAATTTGACCAGCTGCAGAAGATTCAAGCGACGGCAGCGGACGCCAGCTGGGGGCGCAGCGCGGCCCTAAGGACAGGTAGGAGGAGGAGGTGCTGGATGTGAAGAAGTTGATGGAGGTCTGTTAGTAAGAAGGAAACCTTATGAATAAAAATATGCCAATGGTTATGACGAGGCAGAGCAAGAGGGAGGGCTTTAAAACAAGTATGAAGTCTCCTTTTGGCCTCGAAGGAAAAGCACCACTGCTTTCTAAAATTTAACCAAAAAGAAATCTCTTCATCAGTTGCTGAATGTAAAGCTTAAACGAGAGAATCCATCAGTCATAAATCCAAGATACTTCATACCTCAGAGCTCTGAGAAGAATGGTCCCGAAAGCATTTCAATTTCAACGTCATTAAAACATATTAAAAGATATTAAGATTGACGGAAGCAATCACATTATTTACTCATAATATTATCACGTTAGTTCTTATCATTATTCTTTACACTGATGTGGTAGTACAAATATATATATCAAAGTTGTTTACTCACAGGGATGATGTTCTCGACACTGATTCCCACGTACACCAGCCGCTCCCTCCTGCACAGAAGGGAAGAGATGAGTCAATCCACATAATTTTTCAAAAAGTCGATCATAGTGTGTGTGTGTGTGTGTGTGTGTGTGTGTGGGTGTGTGTGTGTGTGTGTACCTCTTCTCTGCTCGATCTCTTTTCTTCAGAGCGCTGTCCAGGGTCAGCAGCTGCTCCTCCAGTTTCTCACACAGCAGCTTCTGGACAGATGAAACCGCCCCAAGAAAAACACACATATTAACCGTAGGAAACGTCTCTTCTGAAGCCTCCTGTGTAATAGCGACACTCAACTAGCACCACGGAAATATGTCTCATGTACACCAGGTAGGTAAGTAGTGTCAGGTTGCCATTGGAAACCCCTTTGAGATAAGCAACCAATAGAATTCATTTAGTTTCACTTTTTAAGATAAAGGACAGCAACTAGCAGAGTGTGCACCTTGAAATGAACCAACGGCTCAGACCAGCCTGGCAACCACCTTTAAACGTTACTGTTGTGCTTGTTCTGTGTGTCGTGAGGTCTGGTGTTGTACTGAACCGTCAATATGAAATAAAAACTTACAATGAATCTTTCTAGAAACTATCAACTCCTTTCAGACTCCACTGACCACATGGTAGGACTTCAGAGGCCTTTGGTTTGATACACGGATTACTTGACAGATTGATGAGAGCTTAAATGTGCTTTATACGTCCCTAGTAGCAGACGCACACACAGTAACACACACAGTCACACACACACTTAGAGCTTACATGCTGGCAGGGTGGACAGAACCACTGTCCATCTGGGATCAACATGAGCGGCGGCCGCAGACAGGCGGTGTGGTACCCGCTGTCACAGGAGTCACACAGCAGGATCTGAGGACACAAGGAGACGTCAGTGGGACATTTTGCTGCATTTACATATCAAAATAATCTGAATTCAATCCCGCTTTGGTTGTTTTTCTGGAGCGTTTTCTGATTCTTGAGTGTTCCAGTTGAAGATGTTTCTTTATTCAAGGCTCTGGCCTGGTGCACGTTGAATAAAATACTATTTACACGTGTGTGATGAAGCAGCTGAAACTCTCACCAGTTCGGGGTGGTTGGGCAGGCCACAGTGACTGCAGGCGTCCTCGCCGGGAACCACCTCCAATTTGCACGATTCCTCGGAGTCGCTCCCTCCCTCGCTCTCCCCCTCTCCTCGTTTCCCCTCCGCCTCCTCTCCCTCGGTCAGTTTGCGTCTCTTGGCGCGAATGTTGGACCATCGAGGGCGCCGATGTCTCCGCTTCCCCTGAGAGTGGAGAGAGGAAGAGTGGAGAGAGAGAGAGAGAGAGAGAGAGAGAGAGAGAGTGTCGAAAAGAAAGGTAAGTTTTGTGTGTTTATTCTCACGGGGACAAACGTTTAGAGACCGATTACCTTTTGTTTCCTTATTTGTCCGACTGCTTCCGTTTTGCCTTCTTTCTTTACGGTTGAGCTCTGCTCCTCTGCCTCTTCTTCTTCTCCCTCCTCCTTCTCCTCCTCATCATCCTCTTCTTCCTCATCCTCCTCCTCCTCTTCCTCTTCTCCCTCCCCCGTTCTGCTCGGCAGTGCCTGTTTTTTCTGTGGCTTCTTTTTCTGGCTCTCAGCCTTTGAGCTTTTGCAGGTTGGCAAAGCAGATCTTCAAAGACAAAAAGCAGACGAGACTGAATTCATTGTCAGATCTCAACAGACGGACATAAACCGTGTATTTTCAATCTTATCACACACATACCGGCAAATCCTTGTAGATCTCCTCAGGAGCCTCCCGTCGTCCTGCTCCTGCTCCTGCTCCCTCTCCTTCTCCTCCTCCTTTCCCCCCTTCCCCCGTAACTTGTTTCTCCGGTGTGGGGGGATCTTGATCTTCAACCGGATTCCTTCTTTCTGGAGCTCGGAGGAGGCTTCCTCCAGGGGACTCTTACGCTCCCCTGAAACAAGCCCGGCGTCCTTTGCCCTCATCTCGGCCGCCGGCCCGCCGCTGACCCCGCCGCTGACCCCGCCGCTGACCCCGCCGCTGACCCCGCCGCTGACCCCGTCTCCCTGTGGGTCTGCTTTGAGAAGCGGCGCGGTGCTCCCAGACTCGGCATCAGACCTTTCTAAAGTGCTTTCATTCTCTTTTTGGTCACCTGTAACTCCTTCCTCGGCCAAAGAAAGTCCAGACAGCTCTCCTCTCCTCTGGTCCACAACGCCCTCCTTCTGTTGGGTGGTTGTCGTCCCGCTGTCCGACGGCTCCTCCGTGGTTTTCGCTCCCAGGTCTCCTGCCGTCGGTCTCTTGGGCTCCTCCAGAGACGGAGACAGTGGGGAAAGGCTAACGGAAACTACTTTCCTCCCGACAGAGTCAGGAAGCGGATCAGATTTTAAGGATGGCAGTGGCGGTAGTTTTCTGGCCGATGGAGCGTCCATCACCGCGGGAGGAGGAGGGGGAGGAGGAGGAGGAGGAGGAGGAGGACAAGCGGCCACCTCCCCTCCAGCGGGTCCCTTTCTTACCAACACAGACTGCCGACTGACCTCCCTCTCCTCCTGCTCAGCTTTGGAGTCTAAACTGGGCCCGTTCTGCTCCTGCTGCTCGGTGCTGGGGGTTCTGTGGCGCTCGGGCGGGCTGCGGATGACTCCCACGTGACCTATGACGCCGACTTGACCTATGACCCCTATGACTCCGTTTTGTCCCTCTTTGTGCGGCACGGGGAGGAACGCTCTCCCATTGCTCAGCTCCTGCTTCGATGTGGCGACCGCCAGCTGCTGCGGCGGTGGTGGCGGGGCAGCCAGGCCACTAGGGGGCGCCGACGAGCCCGGCGACTTCCCCTCTTTGCCGCCGTCCTTGATGACCGACGGGTTGCAAACGATGATGCTGCTGCTGTTGATGCTGTTGTTGAGATGGTTGCCGTGGTAGCTCTCCGCGATCTTAAGCTCCCTCTTCTTCAGCGGCATCTTGGCCTGCTGGCTGCTCCTGACGACGGCCCGCTCCGCCTCGCCTTCCTTGTTCGGCCCGTGCTTTGCGACAGCCGCGCCCGGCGCCATGACCACCGACACGGCATTTTTGGGGGCGTCGGCGTCCCTGGATTCCGACTTGATGACGGTGATGATTGTGCTGACGCGGTTGTCAAAGACGGGCGGCGACGACGTGCAGTTGACCGCCTCGACCTTCACCTCGGCCTCGGCGTTTTCCTGCTTGGTGGGCGGCGTCTCCTCCAGCTTCACCGCTGCCAGACAAAAATGGTGTCATTAAAATTGTGTCAAAGATGATCAAATCCATCAGTCAGATGTCATGTAAACTAACATTGTTGTGGAAGTAACATGTTATAACACATTAGGAAGGCGACCGGCCTTTTGTTATTGTTGGCCTCCCCATGGCTGAGCCGGAGGCGGGCAGCTAACGGCGACATTAGTCCACCATATATCTATTAACGCTCTGAATCCCGTCACGGAAACTGTAAAATACGACTGTTGGAATTCTTTAAAAAGGTGGGAAAAAACATATTCATTTTATTGCAAAAGACAATAGTCTATTGCAATGCTTTTTACTGATCTTCCGTCATCTGAAAATAATTCAACTTATTCTTAATTACTGCAATAACAAGAAAGAGAGAAAGTTTTACCACCGTTTTAGCGACACTTCAGTGCCTTTAATAATATCATTTAAGGTTAATAGACTTGTTTTTGAAGCTCTTGATGGTTTGGGCCCTGGAGGTAACACGGTTATTTTATAGCAGAGTTGTAAAGTCCTTCACAAGCTCTCAGATCTTCTACTGCTGGGTTTTTAAGAACAAACAACACAATTTATAATTGCTAACAAAGGCTGTGAGATGTTTAAAAAAAAGTATGATCTCTGAATTTGTTTTCTTTCTACCGTAGTTGCATTTAATTTCTTCTTCACTTTGAGCTACATATCTTCTAAATAAAGTTGATTAGTATGACATATCATCTCTCTGAATCCTCCCACACACTTAATTCAAGGGAGCCTTTCAAGTGACAGAGAAGTGTAGCCGCAGGATAACCAGCCGCTCCTCTGCTCCTGGTACCTTGTGTCAGGGGGTGCTCCTCCTTCACCGAGTCGACCTTCTCCCTGTCGGCGTGTTCCTCGGGAGTCCCGGAGGGTTTGGTGCTGCCAGTGGCCCCATCCCCTGATTTGGCAAAACACAGAAACAGTGCGTTTGCAATACATCTTGGCGTTTTTAAGATGTTGTACATTATTGTAATAATTACAACTGCAGGGTGAAAGTGGCACATCGTGATGAGTGACATTGGACTTGTATCATTTCAGATCATTTAACTACTTTTGGTGATGTTTCTTTATTTAGTTTGGCTTTAAAATAAAATCAGTTGGCTGCTGCTGTAACTTTGCCATCCGTATTATTACTCATACAATCCAAAGCCCCGCATACCTTCATCTTTCTCTTTAGGGCTGGTGCTTCTGGAACCAGCCTGGTCCTGGTCCTGGTCCTGGTCCGGGTTCTGTTTTGGTTCAACCTGAGACTTCAGCAGCTCCAGAGCCTCGGCCAGGTCGTTACGAGTCCTGAGAAGACGGTTCGGATGAGTTGTTCAAAAGCGGACAGACAATGAATCACTCCGCAGCAATAAGTAAGTGGCGACTACTTTAATATCGCCAACGGTATACTGCGGACGTCTTAAAGTATGATGTATGGGAGTAATGTCACGCTGAGGGCGTAGTCCAAAGCCCCCAGAGTCCATTCACAGGACACAGCAGTCGGTTAGTTTGGTTGTGGCTGGCTGATGTGTCCTGTGAGGTAACAGGACTGTGTCGGTCAACAGGATCTTGATGAGTCTACATGATCCAGTTTAGACACGGCCGGCGTGTGAATTTACAATGTGAACCAAACCAAAATAAATGATGAAAAACTACTTTTCTCAGAAAATAAGATCCACACTGTAAAGTACTTTTTTTTGTAAACAGAGAAAACAATAACACCAGATATGATCGCAGCCTGAGACACACCAAGAGAGGCGTGTATCCCCCAGAACAGCATACCTGACGATGCACGTCCAGGTGGATCCGTCCAGATCGTCCTGCTCCTCCGTGTACAGACGGATGTTCTGCTCCTGGTCCAGCTGAAGCCAGTACATCAGGCCCTGCTGGTCCCGTCCAATGGGCTGCAGGCGCATCTTCTCCGGCTCCTCCTCATTGATCGCCGTCTTGAACTTCAGGTTGTCGTCGAACTGACACTCGCACAGATACTGGAGGGTGACCAAATGAAATGTGTGGATGGAAAGCAGACATGGTTCAATGTGGTTGATGCGCTCTTTGAGACGCACTCATTGCATAAAGTCAAAGCAGGGCGTGTCGTACCTTGAGGATGCAGGACTTGCACTCCATGGACATCTCCTGGTAGCCCTTCTGTTCCAGCTCCCACGCCCAGGTACTGTTCAACTCCTGGCAAACCTACAGGAAACAAAGAATAGATGCTGTGACTGCACGTGAGGATGTTTGCACAATTTCTCTGTCTCAGAGCTGATATGACCAATTTATTCTTTTCTTTATATACGTCTCCTCCATCTGTTGACCGAAACAGAATTTAAGTTTTACAGTTAGTGTGGGAAATTCACTCTAATTACAGTTAATGCAAGAAGTTTATAATTTGTTGTTGATTTTGGGAATCCCTGTGGACCAAAGTCCCTGTTACAAAACCTGCAGCAGAATCTGAGCATCTGCCGCACTCAGCCCTGGTTCTGGTTCTCCAGCTCTCCTCTTACCGCCTGAGTTTTACGAATGCAGGTTCAAGGGTGCAGCGAATCCAGATGTGGGTCTGCAAGAGGTCCCGCTAAGGTCTGAGCTCAAGGAGTTCCTGGTGAACCTGTATGATTCCATCTGACCCAAACCCACTGACACAGATGCCAAGCATGAAGAAAACTACACTGCTGATGGTCTTGTTGACATATGAAGGTCATATAGAGGCATCAGTATTCATTTAGGACTGTTTCATAACCCATTCAAAGTTCCTGACAGTAACTTTGAAGCACCAAAAGGTGACAAAGAGACTAAAAGACAAACACGGTGACCGGTGCTGCGTGCCGTTGCCACTAAAGAACGCTCTGCCCTTCCTGCACAGTTCACTTGAGTGCAGACAGTGAGAAGTTTCTCTTAACTCCATCCAGAGACAGTCGGACTTAATGATAGCCGGACTTCTTCCGTAAGTCTGGTTGTCTAGTCACATCAAGTGCAACCTGAGTGGAATCTGCAGCCAAACACGTCACCAACACAGAGGGCACTCACCTTAGCCAGGTACTTTTCCCAGCGGTCAGTAGTCACTGACCTCCCCAGTTTTCTGAGCAGCTTCACATGCAGGTCCACAAGCGGTTTCGGAACTGCAACAAAGAGGATGAAACACGTTAGCATTTCACAAGTCACGTGTATAACAGTCATACTGCCAAGGTGCCCTTGAGCACAGCGTCAACGCCAGCTGCAGGTTTGTGTTTTGGTTCCATTTCACGGACCCTGATCTTTTACCTCGGCGTCCAGGAGGCTTGAGATCATTTCCCTTCTGGATATGAATCACAAAACGTTTCAGTGATGTGTTCACGACAACATAGAAAACTAAATTGGATTCAGGATTCTAAATAATACTGAATGTGTAAAATTGCCCATTTTTTTTTAAAAAAACATGAAAAACAGATGTGTAACAAAACACTTAACAAACTGACAGTGACGTTGTTGCAATACTAACGCCAATATTTTCATTTCACATTGGGTTTTCTTCTAGCAGCTGTTGGAAAACAGCCAACCACTGGTGAATGAACAAAAAGGATGCACAAACAAGAGAAAAAAAGGATTACAGCCGTGAGTAATATGTGTTCATTCAGATTCGTATTCAGCTCTGTAATCTTTAGGGGCTTATGAGACGGTTCATCAGTGGAACTTAAATGCCTTGAGATGAGCAATAGAAGCAGACTGCTGCTTGTATGGTGTGCGATGGGTTGTCAACCATTTCGGCACAGAAAGTATAACAGTTTAAAAAGATAAACTCTTACTCCTCTAGTGAAGGCTTTAACATCTGGCCACAGGGACCAAAGCTGAAATTTAGCCTTAGCTAATGCTAACACATTTACCCTCTGGGTTGATTAATGTGTACGGTCCCTGTACAAATAAATAAATAAATGAAATGAAATGAAACTGGTGATGTGCTCGCTTATTGATGGTGTTCACTAAGGGATGGGTGAACAGAGATATGGCAGGGAGAATTAAGTGACATGTACTTCAATCAACTCAACGGATCTCACAGCAATATATTCAGGAAAACTTCTTTCTCCATTTAACGTTGGAGACTTCACAGCAGATGTTCCCTCTTTGCTCCAACGCACACCGTCGATAGTTGTGTACATGTAGACAAAACCACGGAGCAAACGCCCATTAAAATCTCGAAATAAAATAGCATGTCTTCTTCAAACTCCAGACTTGTGTTATTTCCTATCAAACCACATTGATCAGTTAAGATGTGCTATCCAATATTATATATATATATATATATATATATATATATATATATATATATATATATGTTTTAAAAATTGTTCGGCATTTATCAATACTGAACAGATGTCTGTGGAGAGTTAAATCCTTTCTTCTCTCATGGCTGTTTGAACATCGCTAAGTGAAAAATGTAATCTATGTCTGATGTGAATGTTCTGTCATACTCTGGTTGGGCTACTCTACTAACTAATACTTTTTTATGAATTACAAAATGTATCACATTATGTTTTTTAATATTCCTCACTTTATTATTGATAATCTTCCTCAATAATCTTATCAATAATAAAGCAAGGAATATAATATCTCAAAACAAACATTAAAACATATGACTTTGAGGGTATCAGATATTGCCATGTACCTCTGCTCTGGTAAGCAGAACAGATGTAAAATGAATAAGATATTTGCCAGCTTGGTTACATTGCATTATGGATGATTCATTCTAGACTGCCTCAAAACATACCTCTCGTTGTATGTGTTGTTTTTCTTTTTATTCAAGACATAAGACACAATTGTGGTGTCAGGATGTATGTTTAGTCTGCCATGGTACTGTTAAAACTGTTCTACCGTTACAATTACAATTAAATCAAATTCCAGTGGTCTTTGCAACTACACAAATAAACTAACATTACCACTTCACCTAATGCAAATAAACATCAAACATCGCTTTGGTGTGAGACTGTTAGGAACCCACGGATTCACAGGAAATTACAGTTCTCTCTCTGCATGGCACAGTGAACTGAAGTTTTATACGGTTACTAATTTATTTGTTTACAGCGACACAAACTCAGAAACCCGACTCAGAAAACTCGGTTAATCATCTCCGAGTCTGAAACGTCAGAGAACATTTCCAGCTAACTACGGTATAAATATTCGCTGTTAGGTCCAACTTAATTCCTTCTAACGCGACGGTATACAGAGGCTAATGGAGGCAACATAACTAACGGTCACCGAAAACAAGCTCGTAGTCAAGCGGGACCGACCCGGTGAGCGAAGCTACACACACGACAGCTGAGAGGATACAACTTCTCTTTCTGCAGAACGATAACATAGTAAAACAACTGCAGCGATATTGCGTTGTACTTTGACTAAAAGTTGGATCGCCGATGCTAACAGTTAGCCAGGAGCCGAAGTCCCTACTGCGCGTGTGCAGATTTGACAGAACCCGCTACCAACAGCGAAGGAAATAACATCCCTTGTTTTTTAGCTAACATCGGTCGTTGAGCTTTGACAGCCGTCCACAACGCACATCGAAATGGGAACATTATCAGCGCCGTGAGCTCACGGTCGACACGTAAACACAGGGGACACCGATGTCATTCCAGACCCGACTGGCTGTGAGGCAAGGCCGGTGAAAAATTACACCTGACAACGCTCCGGAGCTAGCTGGTTGGCTGTGTGTGGTCACTAGGCAGTGCTGCATCATGGCTCCCCCACCAAGTTGAGCGTGAACAGATCAATACCAGCCCTGACAACACTATCGACGATCTGTCACTTGACTCCAACTTAACTCCGCATGGGTAGACGTTAGCGTGACCTTTTTTTCATCTTTCGTTTTTACTCCCGCCTGTATCCGTTTCCCCTAACTTTTAGTACAGCCCAAAGTGTGTATAATTTGGAGGGGGGCTAGCTTTACGTTAGCGTTTCCTGAGTCAAAATATTTTCTTAGAAACTTGGGACCCAAAAAAACCGCGTTTCTACTTCGAGAGAAAACTGACTCCGACCCAGGCCAAAATGAGCCACAACGCGGAGAAGCTCGCTGACTAAAGTCCCCGTTTCACGCTGCTGCTGCCGGGGCTAACCACTGAACATGTTTGGCATTCCTCCTCCTCATCACGGTGGTGATGGTGGTGGACCCCCTTCTCCTTTGGCTCACGAGTGTCGCAGCTCTTCCACCACTTCTTCGCCCCGCCACCGCCGATCTCTCACCTGTCGTTGTGTCCCGCAGATACCGCTCCATCTGCGGGAAAGTCATCTCCGGCAGGTCCAGCACCGCTCCGAATCGCTCCAGGAACGAACAGACCTCCGCGAAGCTCGGGCAGAGCGCCGGGCCGGAGCTCCTCGCCACCACCGGAGCAGCCATCTTTCCAGGCGGAGAGAAACAGGAGGGGAGGGCTCGCTGCTGGGATGCGACTGTGCGCGAATGAAATGAATGGAGGGAGTGAAGCATCTACCGGTATCAAGCTGGACGGCGCGAGAGCGCACGGCTTCCGGTGAGCGTTGTCAAAATAAAACGTATTGTGCGCGTTAATCAATAAAACGACAGTAACGTCTGTAGATGACCGCGTATAGTTCCATAGACTACATTTTCAGACGTTGTATTAAGCTAAACAGTACGGTGGGAATATCTATTTTTATTTTTGTTCCCGTAAGACACACATGGTATGCCTTTATTTTACCACGCAAGACATCCATTTCCGGTAACAGTGTGTATAGTTTATAGCAACTTGACGCAGCTGCGAGAAGTTGGGAGGACCAGGGAGAGCAGAGCGAGAAATGCCCAGAATTCAACGCGATCGAGCAAAAACATTTCAAAATGGTTTTGTTTTATATTTCTCTAACGATTCCAGAATAATTAACCCAAGCATATGACGACTCTCCATCAACTTCCACACACATTACAATCTTAACGATTAAAACTGACGCTGTTGTGATTTGTTTTATATGTACAGTTTGTTCTTTTTGTAAAATGAACGATAGATCAATCTGACTCTTCCATGTAATCCCAGTACCACTGCATGCTGCGTAGATAGAGCGGGAGCGTGCTGCCTTTAATGACTGTTGGAAATATCTACCAATCTGAAGAAAATAAATAACAATTTTCTCAAGAACATTTTATTTTGAACTTGTAACTGTAGATTAACCAATTCCGTCTAACGTTAAGATTCGTCAACCTTCTTACATGGACTGCACGAGAAATTACATTGAAATTGTTATCTCCATATTAGTAACATTGCACGCAATAAGTACAAAGTTCAGGATAGCTTGTGTTTTTTTTCACAATGAAGCCACTTAGATCCCTACAGTTTATATTAATATGCTTATTATGGAAAGTTGATTATGAGAAAACATATTTTAGGACTTGTTATCTCGATTGCCAAAAGCACAAACTCACGAGCTCCATTTGAAGGCAGCGTTGCAACTGGAAAATCGGTGCTGTCGATTTGCACTTGAAAGCATCTGTTTTTTAAGAGGGACGGAATACGCGTTTTATCTTCCAGGAAGAAGACTGACTCGGAGCATTTCGAGGTTAACGTTACTTGTTATTGGCCGTCTCCTCTGCCACATCGTTTCACACACACACACACACACCTCTGCGGACCCTCCACTGCGGACGAAGTTGTGTGTAATTGCAGCCATGTCGTCGTTCTATTGACACGGACAAGTTGGCGGGAGCAGGTCGCTGGGTAAGTTAATGCTCCTGTTTTACGATTAACAACCGGCGAATTTAATGAGCGGTTGTTGTTGTTGTTTTTGTTCTCAGAGAACAGCCGGTCTGTGTTATACGGAGAAGCTTCCAGGTAAAATCAACTTTTCTATAAAGTCCCGCTAAAGTGTATTTATTACGTTACGCGTTTGGAGCTAACGCTGGAACCGTTAAACGATGTACTCAAAGCTAATCGAGCTCCCGAACCACATGAATTAATGTGTTTTACGATAAAATACCACCATACACCAACAATTTTTTTTCTCTCTCTTTCTTTTTCTCTCACTCTGTGTGTGTGTGTGTGTGTGTGCGTGTGTGTGTGTGTGTGTGTGGAAAAGACCATTAAATAGCTTTCGCCAAATGCAGGCACACACACCTGCCCTCATTACGCTTTCTATTTTTGTTGTGGTTGATAATGTATTATTATAATTACTAAGTATTATACAGCCGGTATATCTGGTTCAAATACTTCAATATTTTGTCGTCCTATCTTATGTGTATCCCTTCAGTGTTCTCTATGCTATTGTTCTGCCTCTTCCTGAACTGATATTTTCTGGTTGTGTATTTTCACACTTTCTAAATGAAATGCTCTAAAACTAAAATGAAACCTCTTCAGTATTCTACACAGAATGAGCATCTTGGGCGCTTCCTAATTGTTGGTGTCCTCAGGTGATATTAATGCGCCGCCGATTGGCAGCAGAGAGGTGAGATGGCCATCGCCCATGTGGCCACGGAGTACGTGTTCAGCGATTTCCTGCTGAAGGACCCGAACCAGGCCCGGTACCGGAACGTCCGGACCGAGCTGGCGTTGGACAAGATGGTGACGTGCGTGGCGGTGGGGCTGCCCCTCCTCCTCATCTCTCTGGCCTTCGCTCAAGAGGTTTCGGTTGGTGAGTGGGAGAGCTCGCTTTGTGTCAAACCAACAAGCAGCCTGATTGTTTTTTTTCTTTCGAGAAGTCTGCAAAATGAAAATGTTAAAATAATAGTGATAGAAAAAAAGATAATAAACTACGTGCTACATTTCTTCCTCTGGTGGCTCAGGTACCCAGATCAGCTGTTTCGCTCCGAGCAACTTCTCCTGGAGGCAAGCCTCTTATGTGGACTCATACTGCTGGGCGTCCGTACACACACACACTCTACCTCTGTGGCTGCACAAGGTAGGTGTACACCCACACACACAGCGGCTGAAATTCTATTTACAGACTTTAGTTGTTTGATGCGGGTCATCACGTGATGATGCAAGTATTAAAAAGAGCTGCATAGCGATGAGACGTCTGACCAAACATAGTGTGTAACAGGATCCACTTGTTTAACCTTATTAAAGCCTTCAAATGCCTGTTCTCTGTATGTTTGGGGCGTTTCCATTCGCCAGAACAGTCGTACGGTAGCTTTTTGTTTCGTAATTTCTAAGGGTGCGGTTGAGGATTTCTTCATGAAGATGTTTTTGGCCTCGAGGCGTTGTCAGATGTGAATCTTACATTCAGAAATGGAATAAATCGAACGGCTCAGTTGAATTCCCACGCAGTGCAGTGGGAGATCCTTTACAGCTGGATCTCCTGTCCAACCAGGATGAAATACATAAATTAAATGAGCTTCTTCTGCTTTCACACTGTGCTACAATTCTGCTGATGTAAAACTCTTTGCATCAAAGTAAGACTCCAAACGAGGCTCACCTTCCCCGAAACAAAGGTCGTTTTTGTCTGTCCGTCCGCTCGTAAACTTTATAACCATCGTCCCCTATTGGCTGAAGACAGAACCGTGAGTCCCGTGTTTTTGTTCTCTCGTGTTTGCATCTCTTCTGTCGGCGGATGCACGAGCGGGAACGTCACCGCCTCGACGACGGTGTGTTGCTCACTCTCCCGTCTCTCCTCTCCAGTTCTTCCCCTACATCTTGCTGCTGGTGTCGGTGCTGATGTACACGCCAGCGTTGTTCTGGAGGTTTTGCGCGGCGCCCCTCCTGCAGTCGGACCTGGGCTTCATCATGGAGGAGCTGGACCGGTGCTACAACCGCGCTGTCACTCTGGCCAAACGCATGGCCACGTCAGGACTGCTCACCCCAGACAGGTACAGAAATAGAGAAATAGACGACTACACAGATATGACCAACGAGTAGAATGGTTCGAAATTAGAAGAGGTTGAAAAAGGTTTGTTTTAAGTGCTTTTTCTTTTCTTTTTTTAAGAAAGGGAGTGAATCTGAGATACGCATGCGAGTGGGAAGAGATTTCCCAGAGGGTTCAAATGAAAGCGTAGAGTCAAAAACAACACAGATGAGGGGTTGGAGGTCGCCATTATAACATGGGATTTGTCATTTATGTCACATGGAAGATTTCATTCAACTTTGATTCCAATCACTGCTTTTTTTTAGCACTTAGCATGAGAACGTGGGAACTACTCAAGGTGATACGGTTGTTATAGATTTGCAGACTTCTGAAAAAGAGGAAATATGAACGTTTGGTTCCTTTTGAAAGAAGCGCCGTTGCTCTTCTCTTGGTCTTCCCATAGTGTGGTGAATAAGTTAAAGTTCTTCATCATCCTCCACTGTGCTCTCCTCTCTTCTCCCGTGAACCCAGCGACCCCACCGAGGGCTGTTTCAATTACCCGCTGGTGGAGAAGTTTCTGATGACCAAGCGCTGCTCGCGGTCGATGCTGTTGCACTACCTGCTGTGCCGCGGCCTGACCCTCGTCACCCTGCTGTGCGCCTGCGTCTACCTGGGCTACTACCTGCGTCTGGCCTCGGTCACCGACGACTTTGGCTGCGAGCTCCGCGTCGGCCTGCTCTCCAACGACCCGAGCGTCCCCGAAAAGGTCCAGTGCAAGCTCATCGCCGTGGGAGTCTTCTCTCTGCTGAGGTATGTGCCATTTGGTTAATGACTACATGTTTGGATTTAAGGTCATATATATTTATATCTATTTCTTTATGATAGTCGTAGGGAAACGTCTCGTCATACCTCCTCTCCTCTCCAGCCTCGTCAACCTGGTCCTGTTCATTGCGCTGATTCCCGCGGTGATCTATGCCGGCGCCCGTCCCCTCTTCTGCACCCGACACGCCGGCTTCCTGGAAACCTACCAATCGCTGCCCACTGTGAGCGTCCTGCCCAACCCCGCGAACCAATGGGACGATCTCTCTCTCTATCTGCTCTTCCTGGAGGAGAACATCAGCGAACTGAAGTCCTACAAATACATCAAGGTCTGTGTGTCTGTGTGTCTGTGTGTCTGTGTGTCTGTGTGTCTGTGTGTCTGTGTGTCTGTCTGTCACCGGCCGTGGTTTTGAGTGACAGAAAACTTATGCTCCATAAGTGAAGTCAAAAGCCCACACTGAAGCAAATATACGGTGTTACAAAAGAAAAGTATGTCCAAAAACACAATATTTTAAATCCAGTAGGCCAAACATACCAGGATCTTCTGCATGTGGTCGCCTTTTGCACTGTGCATGCTAAAAGAAAGAGGGTAAAAGTTTAGGTGCCATCATGTTATAAGTAAGTATTACCCGTTTTGAATGCGTACCGCATGCAACAGGCCATACCTTGTGAGGGTACCTATATACTTATCATAATACTGGTACAATATATGAATGTGTACGTGTGTGTGTGTATATTTTTTATGTCAAATACTGTTTTCTGACTGCAGGTGTTGGAGTTGTTGAAGCGACAGGGCGAGTGCTGCGGCGAGGACTTTGATTCCATGGGTCTGCTGCAGACGCTCTGCCTGGTGAAGATGGACAGCGTGGACGGGAGGAAACCCGCCGGTGCTGCAGTGAAGCCGGAGGAAGGGAAGATGAACTCGGCGGACTCCGCCGGCAGCAGCACGGCCGCCGAGAACAGCCGCAGTCATCCAAACTCGGCTGAAGGAAACAAAGACGGCAAAATGGAAAAAGAGCTGAACGGTAAGTACAGGTGGTGTTCCGTGGTCGGCGGCTCCGTCTTTCAGTCAGGGGAACGGCGTGTCGACGTGACCCTGTAGCTGTGTTTACGGTGTGTGACTGTTTTATGCTTTGAAGTAGATAAAAGCGTCAGATAAATGAAATGTAATGTTCAATGAGGGATTTAAAAATCCCATTTTGAAATGGAGACATTCATTACTGTGAATTACTGTTCAGCACAGTTCTGTTTCAGAGGTTATTAACATCTGAACTTCAGGCCAACATGAAGTAGAGTTAAAAAGACATGAAGGAAGGATGATGCATTATTTTGCATGCCTTCTTCAAGAATACTCACGGTATTGATTGACGGCACATCATATAACAAAATCGAGTTGTACTTTCTGTGTTTCACTTTGAGGTTTCGGTTCCAGTCGGGATCGGACGCTTCTCTTTCTTACATGGTGAGAAGGAAAGGTTCAGGCTAATGTCGTATTCCTGTGTTTTCAGAGTTTATTCCGCTGCTTGACACCGACGTGACGGGCAGCGAGGCCCTCAGGCACCGAGCGGTGTGAGCGGCTGTCCTGAGGGGAATGACATCGCTGCCATCCCATAGTGCCCTCACAACGCACAGCCTTCCCTTCCTGATGGAGGGAATCGCACAACGGGAGGCAGCGGCATCATGGAGGAGGATGGAGGCGCTTTGAGTCCTTTTCTTTGAATGATTTTTTTTTTTTTGTGATTTTAAGAGTCAGACGATACACACTGGAAGATAACTCATGTTGGTAGAGATTTAGGGAATTGTTGACCGTTTACCTACACACTAATATTACACTATTAACATATTGTGTGCATGTAAACGTGGTTGTCGAATCCAAATGTATTTTTTAGTAATAGGTTCAAACACTACGGTGCCAAAATGCAAACAAAGATGCAGCAGATGTTCTGCCCGATGAATTATGGGATACATGATGTCCTCAGACTGACGTATAGTAAAGAAGAACATTCTTTAAACATATTTGGCATGACTATGACTTTGTTTTTTAGTTTTCTTGTTCTTTAAGCTGATCGCACACTGGATATGTTCTCTGTGACTATTTAAAGTTAAAGCAGTTCAGTGGTTATGCAGTAAAGGTAGTTTAAGGCTTTTAAATGAGGGTTTTAACAGCTTTTAATTATTTAGAATGTCATGTGGTTTTCTTCAATGTATTTATTTGCACTTGTCATTATGGGAGAATGTACTTTTATTGAGATTTCTCATTTCAAAGTTGTTATGGGGAATACCACTTGAGGAAGTAATTCTTCATCCTTCTGTCTGGGAAATGATACGACGAGGCAGATGAAACATAAACCTGTGCTCGGATATATCCGCTTTAGGGTTTGGGGTGTTTAGTTCTCTGGTCTATTTTCAGAGGATCGTTCTCAGTTTCTGCAGTCGTTATCTCTATACAGCGTTTACAAATGCACAACACTTTTATTGAACGTGACAGACCCCCAACAATGACAACAAATATGGTACACTGTGTTATTGCCCTAATGTTTAACAAGTTAATATTTTTTTCTAAAATGACACTGCACATCACAGGTCATAACTCAGCTTTAGGTTGTAGTGCTCGTTTGGAACTCTCAGGGATAATGACATCTCACGACATCATCGTCAGCGTTTACGTCTTGTTCCACTGCCTGTAGATATGCACGGCATGGAGTGGATCATTTGGACACATCGTCATCAAATGACTGGTTAGAGCTCCTCTCGACATCGGTGCGTGTTTAAGAACTGTTCTGCTGGTCTTGCCATGTAAATGTTGGCGTCCCATTTCTGCAGTGGGGCGCTTTGTTTAAGTAAAGTCTTTGAAGAAACTGATGCTTGTCTGTGTTTCATTTCTGAGGTGACATTTTGATGTTTGAAACTGCTGTTGGGCATGTTTGAGATTGCTTGCTTGTAACAGGATTGCCTGCCGTCTTAGAAATTAATATTGTATATTATAGGTAATATATATATATATATATAAAAAGAGGTGCTAATTAAAAGGTAACACCACTTTAATCAGCCCCGTTAGAGTCTAGGAGGAGGTTTAGAAGTGGAAACCGTTAAAGTCAATTGGTTGAGGTTGATGGGAGAAAAGCCTTCTAAATATCGAGTTTACAGCTGTTTCTAAGGATACTCTATTGGAGGATAGATCGGTACTAGTTTTGGGCAGGAGATTATTAATCAGGTCGACTGTAGACTTCCAATCACAAATCCAACTGCAAGCACATGAATATTAAGTAGGAAAATATCTGAATTTAGAGAATCTACCTACTGCGGTGATCTACATTATTTCTGACAAGACTGAATTAATGTATTATGTTTACCTTATTGCCCCAGTTGCCTTTCGTTCATGGACCGTCGTTAGGACCGTCCTTCAACATGTAACAAGCTAACGCTAGCGTAACTTTGCTCTGTTGCTAGTTTGCGGTTAGCGTCTCTCGGTAAAATATCTTCTAAAGTATAGATTTTACTTGTTATCATCACTACTGTTATGCCTATATTGTGTTAAGCCGTTAACCCTGAGCACAATGTGCACGTGCTTGAGTGCCGGCCGGGTCGGTTACGTTGTTTAGCGTCTCTAAAGATAATCTCTTCAGTCATTATTAAGAACAAAACATCTATTTCACATCCAGAAATAAAGCGTCACTCATTAATCAGCTAAACACTTGACACTCAGACTAGTGTTGATTAAAATGAACACTTCTCAGGGTAGTGTAGAGTTAAATAACAACTCTTACCAGAGTGTCGTTAACTCTGTAACGTTAACAGTATGTTCATTGTTACTTTAACATTCTGTATGTCACCGAGTGTGGTGAGGCGAAAGTACAGGCGCAGAGGAAACAAGCAGGAGTCCAGGTAAAGGTGAAACAAAAAGCTATTTTTACTGAGGAAAAGTCAAACGTGGAACTCAGGTAGAAGACCAAATCACATAGGAGACTAACAGAGAATTAAACAACAGGTATCTATGAGGGGGGGGGGGGACCATAGGTGTAGGGCATGAGCAATCAGGGAGACGGGAGTGGCTGACGGCAGGTGAAGGGAATTAACATCAACAGACCCTGGGGAGACAGACACAGAACTAACAGGGTGTTACACTAGATAGGGACCATGTGTGGCTTAGTGTTAAAATGTACTTTTTTTAGTGTTAAATTCCCACCGCCAATTTTACTGTGTAGCTTTTGACACATTAGCCCTCTGCGATTCAGTATTTCAAGACACAAAAAACGCTTGAGTGCCAGTTGAACAGTAAAGTTATCAGTAGGAGCAAGCTCAAATCGCGGCACCGGCATCTGCCGGGCCGGTACCGGTGTAAATGCCGAGGCTGTGGCTTCTGCCGCGAGCTGTGGCTTCTGCCGCGAGCCGCAGCTGCTGTGGCTCTCTGGACATGCTGCAGCAGTTCGGGACCTCCCGGGAGCCGAACTTTGATTTCTTAACCCTAAATTAAATGGATTAATGTCATAGTAACAGAACAATTTGCCTACATATATTTTTACATTTATATAAATCCATGTACACTATTTTTACACTTGAATAAACAATAATCAAATACAAAGAAAAACACCTATTTGTGGCATCTGGTTAGATGTCCAGATGCATAGTTTAAGGATGCCAGTCGTCAATGTTGTACTCCCTAGAAGTAGCATTTCCATCTTATGGTTTTTGCATTCATTTGCAAGGTTTCCTTCTGAACCCAGTATTTCTGCACATATTGAAGATGAGTGTTATTGACCCATTTGGCCACAAGAGGGAGTTTACCTTTGTGTGAGCGCTTCTGTCAGGAGTAAACAAATGCAGGCCACATATATATGTTGTATTGATCACCAGTATAGAGATGTTTTCCTCTGTTTCTCTTAGATGCACGAGTGACTGGACCCTACACTCTTCCATAAGTGGGTCAAAAATGACCCATATTAGAATATATGTGTTTTTATGCCATTTTTTGTCATTTTGGTTAAGAATAATCACTAATATAATATTTAGTATTATATTTAGGACCACAGAAGAATGATTTCATGTTTGAAAAAGACAATTAACCAGAACAGCAATAGAAAAATGTGAACATCCATTGTGTGTGTGTGTGTGTGTCTGTCTGTGTTTGTTTGTGTGTATGTGTGTTTGTAACGTCTTCAAATCTTCCAATAGCCATAGTGGCCTTTATGATTATGTAGAGGACTCCCAAACAGCTCACGGACTGATACATCCCACTTCTTCTCACTTCCTGCAAGCAGGGTCAATCCAATGAAGGCTATGAATTCATCTTTGGTGACATTTTTCCATTTTTCTTAAATTACGGCATTTAAAAGATCACAAAAGCAGGCAATATGTTTGGCTCTATAGTCGTAAATACATTGATTTGAGGCGTTATTACCTACAAACCTGGCAACCCCACAGTGCGTCAACAGGGTCGTGAAAAGTTCAACACTGTGACTACCAGAGCCTATTCCTACGACTGGAGATATCGTGCAGGTAATCGGATTAAATCTACCAATATGTTTTGAATGCATATGTAAACTTTGTAAATTAGAATTGACATGCTCGATTAAAATGACTGTCACATATTCATTCAGTGCTTCTTAATGGCATGTACTATTGTTATCTATAACTTAGTTTTAGAGCTCAACTTTTGTTCAGCCGTCAACCTGGATTGACATTAATGGCGCTGTTCTATGCTAACGGTAACATCCACGAAATTCAACAACACCTAAACATTTGGTATAAATGCAATTTGTTTGATATGCCTAATACGTAGGTAGGTTTTTGTTGCTACTATTACAAGTATTATTGTATTCATTTGTCATCATTTATATTTGACCATCCTCTTTAATGTATCTACAGACTCTTTAGACGTAATTTATGCATCTTGGATGAAAAATGGAAGGTGAGAGGGTCGTGTTAATGCTCTTAATTGTAACTGTTTATCTCTCTGGCCCGTCATGCAGTCTCCCCCGATACAGACCCTGTCCCAGTTTGTGCTTCCCACCGGACTATTTATTATGAACATCAATAAACATACGTGACATCAATGTACCACCAACATACATTTATAACTAATACCACAATTTAGGCTCCAAGTATCCGAAATAAAAAAACATTTAAAGTAGCAAAATTAAAAGAAAAAGTAAATTATCAGGCAGAGTTATTTACAACATGTGCTACTAACTAATTTAAAAAAGGTTCGGAAGGTTTAAGGAGTGGGGAGGGTGTTGATGGGGATGGGCGTTGATGTTGTTCTTCTTCACAGGTTCACATCAGACCACATCACTATTGGCCTGTGCTGGTTCTGAATGTGTATTTTGTCAGCAAAAGGAACTCGTAAATAAGGATCACCTTCACAAAAAGCATTTCAGAGATGCAGTTTTTTTTGTGGAAAACAATCACGGTATGGAGTACAGCTGAACTATAGCAAGGTGTATGATGTCATTTATTTATTTTTATTTGGAGATTGTAATATTACACATTTGTTTTACTTGTCTTTCAGAGAAATTTGTGGTGGCCTGCTGCTGCAAAGACAGCAAGCAAACATCCAGAAGCCACTACCATTGCCCATTCTGTAACTTTGAAATTTTTTCACGTTCAGTCACACACATAATGCATTTAAAAGGCAAACATGGTAGGTGATCCATTTTGGCATTACATGTATTTTAATCTTATGTTAACCAACATCACCAAGCAGTAATCCCATCGAGATAAATATGGGGGGGGGGGCTGCTTTACAACAGTTTATAACAATAATGTTGAGCATTGTGAAAAAATGATAAGTGAATATTTTTTTTAAATTTTGTTCTGATATTGGGGTACATGTTTTAGTTTTATTAAGGGAACTTTCATGGTATGACCATTACAATTATCTAATGCTAGTGCTACATTTTAACACTTTCTATCTCCTGCAGGTATTGCATCAGACAAGAAGAAAGGTAATACATGGCAATAATTATTTTTCGTACTTTCTTTCGTATCTGATGAACAGTCTTGGAATAGTGCTAAAGTCCCAAAATTAGTTCTGCAGGAGGATATATATATATATACATATATATATATATATGCTCCTGCTTTGTCCTTAAGCTGTGGTAGAACATATAAATATACACATACAGTTTTCCACAATATTGCTGTTGATGAAAATAACCTCAATCATTTTTGTATTTCATATCTAATGCACTGGGACACAGACATCAAACAATCAAATACATATTACTAATGTTGATAAATACAACATTTGTGGTTACAAAATAACTATTTGTGAATGAGGTACTGTAAATGCTGTAATAGTTTGAAGGATTAGTTGGTTACCACACCAATATACAATACATACTTTGAGTACACTTTATTCTTTACTGCAGGGAACTGTCCTAATCAGAGACAGCCTGATGGCGACTGACTGGTGTCACAAGACAACATTTCTTGGCAGGCTGCAACTTCTCACGGTCCTCTCCATGGATGAAGAGGACCAAAAACTAATCCTGAAGGAGATGCACGACTGGGACGGAGATCAAAATGAGGAGTCTCCAGCGGAGCATTTCACTTTTGTTTTCAGTGAACAAAAGAACTATGACAGTTTCCTCTCTGAAATGGTTGACAATAGAAATTTAAAAGTGTTTGCCAGATTTGGCGTCGAACATTGACATGTATATTTTCTGTAGCGTAGGTTTCCATTCAAACCGGTAAAGGTAGGCGTTGGGCGCCCAGTCTCCACCCAGTCTTAAATATAAATGGTCAAATTATATTTGACCATTCCTATATTTATTGCCTCTTTGGCGCCACCCTCTTTTATCTGTCAGGGAGGGAAAGGGCTGTTCTGTGTTCTTAATTTTCCCTCTGTTACAAACTGTATTTATTTTCTTATTTGTTCAAGAGGGACAATGTACAATGTACGTGTATTGGATGCCTTAACATAATGATAAAGAACCTTGCAAATGAATGCAAAACGACTGACATCCTTAAACTATGCATCTGGGCATCTCACCAGATGCCACAAATAGTGTCAGGCAGTTGCCAAAATATCTTCTGAATCTACTCTGCAGCGATGACAGCTGTGGCCACAAATACCTGTTTGTGGCCACAGTCACTGGCAGGTGAGTGGTAGTAGCAGGTCATTGGTAGGTCATCTAGACGTTTGGGGTCTATATCTGTGATTGGTCATCTGTGGTTTACAATAGCTGGAATGATGGATATCAAGCTTCATGTGATCAGGACAAACAGATAAAAGAAAATATTTACAAATTGTATAAATATATCCATATATATATGTGTGTGTGTATATATATATATATATATATATATATATATATATATGTGTGTATATATATATATATGTGTATATATATATATATAATATATATATATATACACATATATATTTCCAAGTCAATAGGTTGAATGTGTTGTCATCATTCTAAACAGTAAAATGCCTCTCATCCATATTTACAATTTGCATTCCTTCAGTCCGCTGCATAAAGTGTGTATCGTTGCCACGGCAACAAGTGCCAACTGACGTAGGAATATATTAGCTTAATATAAACGAGTAGCCATACTATTACAACTCAACTTTTACAACTTTTATTTTTTACAACTACCAACAGTCATACCATCCAAGACCTTATGTGTTGTCACATATTGTATATACCGCCACCGCTCTCAAACACAGGAAGCTGCCTCAAAAGCTGTCTCTAAATTAGTGGCAGCTTCCGGCACGGCAGCTCGCAGCTCCCGGCAGGTCGCGAACCGCAGTGGCATGTCCAGAGATGCCACAGCCGGCGCGGCATATGCCGGTACTGGTGCGGCATATGCTGGTACTGGTGCGGCATATGCCGGCCGGTACCACCGTGGCAGATGCCGGTACCGGCCCGGCAGATGCCGGTGCCGCGATTTGAGCTTGCCCTCTCTCAAAGTTATTCTAAAATGTTGCTTCTGCTGAAATATCAACATTTGACATAAAAAAAGTGATTTTCAGTCATTCTTGTCGGTCCTGGAGTTATTATATAATATGTACGCGTTATAACATTACAATAACCCTCTCCCAGAGATCTCTATTCTGCAGAGCTGTAATCAGGGTTTATCAGTTGTCCTCCTTCCCTTCCTCGTCCTCTTCTTCCTCCTTTGGAGAATATCAATAGTCTATTGTACTCTGACGTTCATTGTTGCATTAGTAATTTATTATTACAACATAGCAATACCGAATCTAACAATAATAACACTATTTTGTTGTAGTGGTGTTTCTCTACAAGTGTATTTCAGTTACTTTAGAAAATGGCGAACCCCACCATACGCATCGTCAACCCAGATGCCCCAGGACATCGTCAACAGGCCGTCAGCATGGCGACCAAAGAGGCCCGGGACTACAGGGAGAAAAGAAAGGTCTTCCCCAAACCCCCACAGGAGCTGCTCCACCCGACCTCGGCCCACGCTGAGAAGCTCCTTCGAGCAGAAGGCGTCCCCGCTCCATCGCGTCAGCTGTGCCTGGGAGAGCAGGTGGTTCCATTGGGCCAGTATGAAAATGCACCGTTCCACTGGCTCGTGGCCAACGATGTGGGCTACATGAAGTAGTAAGCATGTTATATTAATACCATCATCATGCATATTAAGTACAATTTGTATGGCATGCTTAAAATAAATTCTGTATATATGTACACCTCATATACAATGTTGAGTCATTAAATATAAAAATATTTTCCCGGTGTCCACTATAATTGACATTCATAAAAGGACTATTATTTGAATCAACAAATAAATGAAATGCTTTCATAACTAAATGTATCATTCCTGACATGTTATTAAACCAGAACATATATGAATATCATTGTAAAAAGACAATATATAATCCTTGTTTCAGTCCGTTTCAATAACGCATACTCTTCAAAACAGTGTTCACACACGGTTGGAGCTCTGGGGTGTGTGAACACTGTTTTTAAAAGTTGACTACATGAGTTATTCTGAATGTGAGTCTTAAAGAAAACGTTCACCGCAGGCACTTTATTTTAATTCATCAGCTAATTTTATAGATTTTCAGCAGAAAAAGTCAATTTCATCTTGTTACTTTGATGTTAAATTTAAGTCTGTAGCGCCCCCTAGAGGGAAGAAGCCATAATACGATAAAAAAGTCAGTGATATTTAATTACTTTAATGAGCCACTGGGTGGAAAGTCATTTAAAATGGTGAAACGATCAGCAGCAGTGTTTTTTAATGTGCTTTTAATCCTATAATCAGATATGTTTTTGTCACTTCAACATCAGCCTTAAACATTTTTTCAGATGAACATTTAACTTTGGATATTCTTTTAATATTAGGAAATTTAACAAGACCAGTTACAGATGCAGTTTTGTATGCTGTGATTGTTGAAATATCTGAATAAATAATTCTGTGAATAAATGTGTGGACTTTGCATTTTACTCTTTAAATTAGTCAAGGTCCCCATTTGTCTTAAATGTGGAGAGAAGTGCAGCAATGTATTACATTAGACTATGTTTCACTCACTAGTTAAACTGCAACATAAGTCACATAGTTTTTAAATTGAGTTGGATGTTATGAACGTTGCATAGATCGTGTGCCTGTAGGATGACAATAATTGACTGCAGTAAGACTGGTACTAGATTCATAAATATTATGTTTTATAAATTCAGGGGGTGCACCGTTCCTGGAGGTAGTGCAATACCAGGTCGATGCGTGGAGTGGACGGAGCAAGCCCCTATTCCATCTCCCCATTCCAAAAATCAATTTAATATATGCTTCCCGGGTAGGGGACGTATCAGATATTGAACTGATAGAAGAGATTTTTTTTTTTATTTTTTTTTTTATTATGAAAATTCTTTACACAACTCAAATTTACACACATTTACAACTTTCCATTTTCACAAATAACCCAAAAGAAACATTCAAAAATACTTTCAATTACAAGATTCTGAAGACCCACAGGGAAACCTGTACAAATTATGTTCTTAACGCCCTAAGCGACAGAAACAAACATAATCGTCTCGCACCTCAAGGAGTCCCCCATCTCCACCCTAACCCCCTTTCCATCTTTCCAGGGCAGCATGCTTCCCCACTTCCTGATGTCCCTTTCCACCCTCCCCTTTATCTCCATTTCTATCCTCTTCAACACCCCTGCAAGCTAGTCTTTGTGTTTTTCACCACCAGTTCCTGCCTTGCTCTCCACAAACCCTTTAACCAGACTCATTACAAGCCAGGTTAGTAAAAGGTCCTTCCCACACCCACCCCTCTCTCCACCCTCATCCACGTCAGTTTAAACCCTGGGACTATGTGATCAATCCAGGTTTTTGCTCTGCCCCATACCCCTCTAGCAAAGGGGCAGTCCCACATAACATGACTGATGGTTTCCTCCCAGCACAGCTCTCTCTAGGGCACACGGGGATGTTGCTAACCCATGCCGAACATCACCTCTTTCACTGGCAGCCCCTTGTGGAGGCACAACCAATTGAGGTCTTTGAGCCCATTGTCCAAGCCCCGTGGCTGAATCCCCCTCCAAATCTTTGATGGGATCCCAACGACTACCGGTGTCACCGTTTTTTGCCTGCCTACTTTGTACAGCAACCTGTGGTTGCATCTAGTCTCCGTTGCTGATGCCTCGGGATGTGCCCGCAGCCATCTCGCCGCATGTTGAAAGTGCCATGGCTGCTGCTCGACCCGGGGTGCTAAATTGCTCCAGTCCAGCATATGCCTGGCCTGGTACGAAAAAAATAGCCGCAGGAAAAATCCCGATGGATGAGCGACTGGAGCCGACAACTCCGTGCACAGAAAGGAAACAAAAATACAGTCCAGCTTAAGCGGGAGGTGTGGCACGTCTCTCCCCCCTGCTTCAATCCCAGCCAGCATGCGGGCCCTGGCCACATACTCGTGTCTTCCGCCCCATAAAAAGCCAAACACAAGACGCATGAGAGGCCTTCTCATGCTAACTGGCATTGGGTAGATGTATGCCAAATAAAGAAGAGACGGCAAAACGTCTACCTTCAGAACAAGTACCTTCCCTATCAGAGACAGGCACCTGCCTTTCCAGAGATTAAACCTCTTCTCAACTGCCAAAAGGCGCCTGGTCCAGTTCTCCGAGGCACTATTGAATGTACCAAAGTTTATCCCCAGTACCCTCAGGGGTCCTTTGCAAAGCGGCAGGCCTCCTGGTACCTCAGTTCTGTCCTTCCACCGGCCAAAGAACTTGACCGAGGACTTTGCACGATTTAAACTAGAGCCCGCCACCTGACCGAATCTATGGAAAATCTCTAAGGATCGAATCAGGGAGGCATCGTCGTCTAGCAGCAGTGTGGTGTCATCTGCATACTGCGACAATTTGACGCGTAGCCCCCCGCTACCAGGTACCAGGAGTCCTTTGATTCCTTGGTCAGCACGAATAGCGGCTGCCAGGGGCTCCATGTAAGGATGTAAAGCAGAGGTGAGAGCGGACACCCCTGTCTTACCCCTGTGTGCAACCTGAAGACCTCTCCTAGGTGGCCGTTGACTGAAACTATGCTCCTCACACCTGTGTACAATACACGTAGCCATCCTACAAAACCCTGACCGAAACCTAACTGGCTTAAAACCCTAAACATAAAACCCCAATTCACCCTGTCAAAAGCCTTAGCCTGGTCGAGACCGACCATCATAAGTGGCAGGTGCCGGTCTTCCACCCAAGCAATAGTGTCCCGAATGAGCTGAAGATTCCACCTCACTGAACGCCCCACCACTCCACATGTCTGGTCCACATGGACCACGTGAGGAAGTGCTCTGCCCAGACGATCCGCCAGTACCTTTGCTAGGAGTTTATAATCAACACACAACATGGTCAGTGGCCGCCAGTTTCCTAGATCAGTGTGATCCCCCTTCTTCAAGAAGGGTAATAACTCCAGTGGCCAAAGATCCTCCCAACGCACCAGTTAGGAGTATAGCGGACAACACCTCTAAAACTACCGGCCCGAGCATATCCCAAAACTTTAGATAGAACTCTGCTGGTAGCCCATCTATACCGGTACCTTACGCCTATTCATTCTCCGGAGAGCACCTTCAAGTTCTTCGAGGGTGAGCGGGCCCTCCATGGCCTGTGCTATGTCTGCTGGCACCCGCCGCTCAACAATTTGAGGAAATCTTGCCCCCACCTACATCTAATTCTTTCCCTGCAAAACTTGTGCTGTAGTATTCTGTGGTGACCTTCACCATCTCACCCACATCATACACAATCCTACCCTGTTTTTCCTTTACCCCGGACATTACCTGTTTTGCCCTTTTAGCCCGTAATGAGATGAAAAAGGCAGCGGAACACGTCTCCGAGCTCTCAATATACTTGTCCCGCGACCGCAGCAAGCATTTTCTGGCCCTACGCTCATAGACATCCCTAAGCTGTGCTTTGAGGGTGTCGCAAACCTGCTGATTTACAGTGCCTCCGCAGTTTGCCTTGGCGTACTCCACCTCGAGAAGGCACTGCAACCGAAACACCTCCCTCCTTTCCCGCCTCGCCTTCCTCTTACAGTATTTTAGACAATAATACTTTATCCGTTCCTTGACGACCTCCCACCACTCAATTACTCCCAGACCCATTATCCTCAATCCTACCAGTCCTCTGAAGAAAAATCGGAAATGCTGATTAAATCTATCCTCCTCCAATATGCTGATGTTGAGGCGCCAAAAACCGGTCCCAAACACTGGTGCGCAAGAGCGCACCTCCAGCAGCAGTCCATCATGGTCGGAGAAACACACAGGGAGAAGTCTGCCTGACAATAAACTTAAAGATTTTGAAAGAAAAATGTAGTCCAGACGTTTAACTACCCCCCTTGAGTTGCGCCATGTGGGACCAGTTACCTGCGGCTTTGTTCCCTTCGCACCATCAACCAGGCCATATTTGGCCATTAGGTTGGAAATGAAAATGTCACTGGTATCACCCCCCTTCCCTAACTCCACGTTAAAATCCCCCCCTAAAATAACCTGCCTATTGGTGGCGAGATGCGGTTCCAGTTGGGCAACCATAGCTATCCTGTCTTTTTGGGGTTTGTGGCCCATAGACTACAATTACCGAAGTTTGACTGACCCCCATGTTATGTCTGCACCCATCGACCTTCCCTGGACAATCACAAATGAAGCCTCGAGCGAGATTTCTTTAAATCCAAATAAAATACCAACCCCCGAAGAGTGGACCCCCCCTACGCTCCAGACTGAATTCCCATTGGTCCACTCACTCGTAAAAACCCCAATATCCCCTTGGTCCCGCAGATGAACCTCCTGCATAAAACAACTTGCAGTATGATGCGAGTTCACAAAATCATAAACAACCCTTCTTTTCACTGAGTCCCTCATTCCTCTTACATTTAAAGACATCACTTTTACTGAACCCATAATACAGATGTAAAGAGTTCTAAATCAAAATCCAGTACCCTCAGGAGCCAAAATTGTCCTTATCCATCTCTTCAGCCCAGGAAAAGGGCCCTGTGTTGGGCGAATTAGATGGTCTTCCGGGCCCATCATAAGCGTCTTCTCCCAAAGGTGATTCCAGCATGGGCAGACCCAAAGGAGGTCCAACTCTAGCCTCAATTCTTCAGTTAGCATAGCAACTGCGTCCCCCATAACGTGTACTAAACCCTCCCCAACCTTTTCAACTGGGCCCCCACCATCTTCTTCATCAGCAGCTCTCCTTTGCTGCCCTGCTCCGTCTTCAGTCCCACCCTCAAACCCTCCCTTTTTGCCTGCCCATCCATGCTTTCCTTCTTTGATTTTTTGCTACGCCCCTCCCCATTCTCTCCATTCTCCGTTTGGTGACGTTCTCCAAAACCTCTTGAGACCTTCCGCGCCCCTGGCTTTGGTGAGGAGGAAACTGCTACAGGTGTGGGTCCGGGAACCCCCTCCCCCACGCCGTCGGTAGTTTCTTGCGCCCCCACATCTGCTTCGAGCTCTACACGAGGCACTGCACCAACTCCACTCTCTGCAGTTATCACACCTGCTCCCCTTTGTAATGGGCACTCCTGGGCATGCCCCGATTTTCCCGCCCCTTCTCCATGAAGGACACCAGTAGGTTTGACAACCTCTGCAAAAGTTCTCTTCCGACTTGGACAGCTCCGGAACAGGTGGCCGGACTCACCGCATCCATGGCAAGTTTTTTCCACCGTGCAGTCCTTAACTGAGTGTCCAGTCTGCCCACAGAACCGACAACGATCTCCAGCACAGCCTGCATCGTTATGGCCGGGCTGCCTGCATTTCCTACAAAAAGCTGGTTGGCGCGCGTAGAAAAGGTATCCACGATCAACCCCAAGGCTAAAAATGGCAGGGGGGTGTGCTAGGCCATCTGGCCCATTCGGTCTTCATGCAACAGCACCTGAAACTGACGCCGCCAGTCCAGAATCCAAGGGGTCCTTAATGTGCCGAGCTTTTGTCACCACATCGCCATACTGGCCCAAAAATGGAACAGGGCTTCATCAGTAATAAAAGGGTTGTACATGTGTACTGACACAACTCTGAAGTTCGGTCTGTCGAGATTTAAGACCGTGTAGCAGGATAACGGGCTCACCCTGCTTCTCTTCTGCAGTCTTCAGCCACTCTTCTGTAGGTGAAGTCGTCAAACAGGGTTACATCAAAACTTTTCTCCTGCTGGTTCCACTGGATGCAGCAAACCTCCTCAATCTTCAAGTGCAGTTGTCCGATGATGACTTCTTTTCCAAAAAAAATTCTTGATCGCACTTTGTCCTCTTCTGTCTTTGCCTGGAACCGTAGCGTGTACCTCAGCCCAACCTTTGGAATCTGCTGCTCGTAAGCAGCCATTGCCCCGTCAACGTGAACTCACTATGACGTAGTTCTCTGCTTCCACCACTTGATACTACACTTGATCTTAGCCAAAAGGCCGAGAAGCGATGACTCGATAACGCAGCAGAGGAGGACCCGATGCTACACACAGTCAATCTCACTAATGGGTTGGGAAATTAACTTATTTTTGTTTAGCACCATGTGAAACAGGAACAATGTACAATAGTAATAATGTATCACTGGTGTGGTTTCGTTTGTGATATTTACTTTAAACTTGTGTTCGCAGATTTGTCTTCTTGTTTATTCCCGGACACGTGGTACGCTGTCGTCCAATAGGAAGTAGAAACCCGACAAATATAATTTCCGACTTGCAGACACGCTGAGATTCATATGATGTTTATAAAAGTAAGTTGTTTCTTACACACTTCACTAAACATCACATAAAACCCAAGGTGTCTGCGAGCCGATGTGCGAGATTAACTGGTTTTGAATTCGCTGGTTTTGGTACGCGTGCATGAGGCATATGTTCCGTAGGAGTGGCCTCGAGTGGCTCTCAGGAGTGCACATGAAGAACAGAGATAGTCCCGGTCTGTAGGGGGAGGTCGCACACATTCCATGTGGAACCAGAGTTGGCATCTTGTTCACTTGATCTCAAAACAGACAAAACCTTTTAAGTATGTTCTTACATTTGGTCTGGTTCAAGAAACTCTTCCAGAATATGATATTAAAAGGGACCATTTACAAATTTATTAGGCAGTCTTTCATTAGAACTGAATGCATCTTTGATACTTGATACGGAAACTGTGCCGTTTGTTTTACTTCAGCTGCAGTGTGCTCCGAAAGTGCAAAAACATGCAAGTTAGGTGACGTGCCATACATTTTCAGTAGCTGTGAGATTGTGAGTCTTCCCAGGTGATGTCGGGGCAAGGTGCATTCCAGTCTTCCAGCCAAATGTTGGTCCGAATCTAAATATTTGTTCTTACCCACTCTTCCACCTTAGCCCCAGAGCTGGCCTCCCCACAAGCTCGACAGATAGGTCATCTGTAAAAATAATACAACTATTAAAACTTGTTTTACTGACTAAACAACATTCAAGTATTCCTGTTACACTCCTGTGTACCTGAATTCAGTATGAGTTGCGTGGCGATTTCAAGCCTCATCCTGCTCACTCCCTCATGGTCCACAGGGAACTGGACATCTTTTTTTAATATCTGCTCTGCCAGCTAAAAAGTCAGTATTAGTTGAAGTCTGACACACTCTCAAGTAGTATTCAAATAGGCAATTATTTTATGAACTATGTCTTCCTCCTTAAATATGATCCTAAATGCATGATGTATTTATTTCTCCACACATTAAAGCTAATATCTCACTCACCTGGTTACATCCCTACATTTATCAATGTGGTCTTGTGTGGCGCTGAATGGGTCCACATAGAGGGCCCTCTTCTCCTTAAGATATACGATCTATAGAAATGTAAATTATAATTAGAGCAAAACATGCAGACATCAGATGGTGTCATGACTGAGTCTAGATCTGAATGTTTAAGATTACTTACAATGAGTGTCCAGTGTCCCACGTAGTGGGGGACACTGGACACCAGTGGTTCTCAAATTGGGGGTCCGCGTACCCCTGGGGGTACGTGAAGGCACTCCAGGGGGTACGTGAGATTTTTTTTAAATCTATTTAAAATTAGCATCCATTAAAAAATCCTTTAAAAATAGTTATTTAATAAATATTTAATAAAACAAAAGTGTAAGTTCATAAACTGAATTGTATATTAAGTAGGCAATTTAATTTAATTAACCTAAAAACCCAGAGTCCCCCCTCCCACCATATCAGGATGGTTTGACCCAACGTGGCACACGCTCACGGACCGTCTCTCACTGCGGCTCTTAGCAGCAACGCTGCTGAAACACGGACGCACACCCCGTCTCCTCTCCTCGCGTCGCTAGAGCTCCGTTGCAGGCGCGCGCCTCGTTAGTGTGACGCGCGCACATAGCGTACACACAGCGCGCACCCCCCCCCAGGGGCCAGGACCATGAGATCTTCAGAAAAAATGTGTATGGCCCAATCTTGGATCAAATAATTGTTCTTCTCTTTGTCCCTGTCCAGATGTCTTTAATGGTGTGTGTGTGTGTGTGTGTGTGTGTGTGTGTGTGTCTGTTTCTGTGGCTGTGTGTCTGTGTGTCTGTCTGTGTCTTGGATGGACCAGCCAAAGAAGGATCCAAAACTTTTTTCAGTTTGGCTGGGATCCTCTCCTCTGGCTGGAAACAATGCGTTAGTAAATCAATGTGGGTTTGTGTGACCCTCTTCCCCTTTTGTGTGGCCAGCACAGCTTTTTTGCCCTCTAGTTGGACAGTTCTATAGGGTCCCAAGAGAGTGCTCTCCATCTTGATCCCTTTCCTCTGCTCCTGTCGAATATTGTTTTGGAGCACCCGATCCTCCACTTTAAAATTGTCCTCCTGGCCGCTCAGTGATTTTCTTTTTCGGACTCTATCCTGGCTTATTTTGATGTTTTGTAAAACTTCTTGAAAAACAGCCTTTTGGTTTCCCAGTCCATCCGCCATTGCCTCCCTCTGCACCAGGCTGCAGACTTTATCTTCTGTGACCTGCCACAAACCACATTTTCAATGTTGTGCAAATCGATGATCCAAATTCAAGATCTAAAAAAGATATATTACAGAATCTTACATTATACTCTGCTGGTATCTCCGACGGATACCGCGCCTCCCTCCTAAACATCAAATAATATGGTATG